>JANHFL010010124.1:0-10432 GCA_032468155.1 Oxyrhabdium leporinum | reverse complement strand
GGTTCTTTATATGTTTTAGCCTCCAGTCCACTAATTATCTTTGTTGTTCTTCTCTGCACTCTTTCTAGAATCCCAACATCTTTTTTTTTTTACATCGTGGTGACCAAAACTGGATGCAGTATTCCAAGTGTGGCCTTTCCAAGGCATTATAAAGTGATATTAACACTTCACGTGATTTTATCCCTCTGTTAATGCAGCCTAGAACTGTATTTCCTTTTTTTGGCAGCTGTAGCACACTGCCGACTTGAAACAGAGATGAGCACACACCCCTTCATAGTTGGCAATGACGTGTTATCAAAAACTGAATTTCTGAAGAAACTCCTATTTCAATTTATATAGATTAAAAGTTTAAACTAAGAAAGTTAAAATGTCACTATCATTTAGAATTAAAGCTATTTTTTATATTGTTGGACTCTCTTCCTTTTCACACTTCACAGAAAGAGTGTTCTGCCAGTTCAGATACGTGTGAAACAGGCTTGAAAATACAGTGGGATTGTGCTTTTATTTCTGGATTACTGACACAATTCAACAGATAGGCATTCATGTACCCGATACCTGGATTTATAAAATATAAAATGTATGAGGATCTCCAGCAAATCTAAATCAAATCTAGTCAGAATAATCACTCAGGGTTTAGAATTAATTTTTTTTCTAGAATATTCATTGTGGTCATCTTGAACTGACTGGAGGAAATATTCATTGGCTTCTTATTCTATCATATTGTACTAATACACATGCCTTGATATTATATGGCATAGAAATATATATTTAATATCAAGATTTGCACTCATACATGCAAATTACAAAAACTCCACTAATGAAAGCAGATGAAATGTACTGACTGTGGATTCAATTTTAATTGGAATGGCCTTTTGTGAGATGACTTTGTTGTCTATTATATTGCTTTAAATGGCCCACATAGGAATTCAGATAATTATTACAATGGACTTTTCAGCACTATACATCAGTGCTTGTAACTGGAGCTTCTGCTCTGCTGATTAAGGAAGAAAATAATTGAGCCAAAAATGTCAATAAGAATCGTAGGTGCACGTTTCTTTAGATTAGGTCTTGGGCACTAATGTAAGCCTTTGCTCAGTGACCCAGTATTAGCTGGCATCTCACCAGACTGAGGAAAACTCCTTGGATTAACAATTTCCTCATGAAATTCCATGTGAAAATGCTATAAATGAACAAATGACTCAGCAATTTGATGCAAATTTGACATCGCGAACCAAACTGAACCAATTTGAATCACTAATTGGATTTAATAAAACAAGACAGATTGACTCAAGTCATGTGATTAAATTGTCAAATCAGTCTGCATCAGCAAAAATGTGAGTTTGCCATATGAAATGTATATCAAATTATTGAACCGTCTAAAAATCCTGTGGAAATTTGTATCAAATTTCCTTGAATCAAAAATGTTCATTTCAGATAGACAATTTGAATCAATTTGGCAATTTAAGGGATTGATTTGATTAAAACTTCAAATAAATTATTTACACAGTTCTCCTAAATATTACAGGATCTCGTATTTTTTTTTAAAAATAATAATTTCAGCCAAGTATTTATTCACAAAACAGTTGCTTTACTGTCATAACAGATTAACTTCAAGAATACTGTTTAAAATCCCAAATATGTTTTTCTTAATTTATTCCCATATCTTTATCACATATGGTATTCATAATTGGAAGAGTTGCTATATTATTAACTACTATATTGCAGAAATTTCTGGGATGTTAATATATATAAATATCAATATTTGTTTAAAACTTGGCTCAACATTTATTTGCTTATTTGATCTTTATGCTGCCTTTTCTTCAAAAAGAAACCAGATAACTTACTCTTAAAATATAAAAAATACAAAAACATAAACATAGAAACACAAATTAAAGCATCAATCCTAAAATAATTGAAACTCTGACTAAATAAAAAAATCATAATTAAATGAAATGACTATAATACTACTCAAAAATGAGACAATTTTATTTTATGTGAAGTTCATTATATGTCAGGGTCCATTATATGTGAAATATCAGCTTCATTGTATTTTGTAAAATTAATAGAGTTCTACACCAGAGAGAGATAAATATAAAGTTTTGATTAAAAGCTTTAGTTCAAAGGACATTCCACTAATTTTTTGAACAAAATCTAACTCAGTTCATAGAACTGCACTGGATACCTTCAAATAGATGTGAAAATTCGATGACTTTTTTCATATCCATACTAATTTCTATCAAGCTAAACTGAATCTTTGAAACAAATTGAATTGATTGAATAACAATTGTAATAGAAATTACTCTGATCTCAGAACTGTATTACATTTTTTTAATGAAATTAGAAATTCAGATTGGATTATGATGGCATGTAGTTTCCTATCCTCCCTGTATCAGTAGGTGGCATAGAGATTTAATAAATAAATAAATAAATAAAATCCAAGTGAAATTTGAAGCAGCTGTAAAAAAAATGTCAAAAGAATTATGTAATGAGAACAAAAAGAGAACATAGTTATATAAGATATGTCTCCTATCCCAGGCCGTGCAGCCACAAAGAGAGATGTAGTTATAAACTTGGAAGGTTGAGAAGCAAATAATCAAGTGCAAACACACATACACACACACACACACACACACACACACACACACACACAAACTAGATTAACCAAGCCCCCAAAAGGCCCCCCAGACTATTCTAAGAGAGAGTAGTCAAGTAAAATCCAAAAGTTCAAATATTATAGCAAGGTCATCAGTCAATCTAGGTGAAGAATCAGATTTACAACATTTCAAGTCAGTAGTCAAGGCATTTAGAGTCTGGATAAATTAACAGAGAGGCTTCAGCTCACTGTGTCAACCCTGAAGCTGATCTGACCGAAGCCACCTTGACAGCTTCAGGGTTGCCACACTGGAGCTGAGGGATAAGGAGGGGCGTTTTTAGATAGCTGGGATTTTGTAGCCACAACAAAATATTTTCTCTTGGGAACCAAGGACATTCTCACACCGGTCATAGGAAGGCGGAGTGATGTCACCAGGCAACCAGACAGCATCGTGATTAAATCATGTGACTAATTGTTTTGAGAAAGTGACAAGCTTTTACTTTTAATTAGGTAAAAACCATAGGCACCTTCAGAGTCGGTTTTCACCAGATCTGTGCCAATATGATATATCCAATAAAGCTATTATTTGAGGAATCTACCTGCCTCGGAATTTTGCTTGCTGTGTGTATGTTACTTGGAACCCTGACACACTGATTTTCTTAAATAGAAGCAACCCTGATGTTGCTCATTTGGAAGCGGGAGGTTCCTTTTTATGAGGAGTCTTGTAGAACACCTTTGCTCTGCTCTCCTCTCCCAGCCCTTGCACTGGGAAGGTGTGGCAACTCATATCCATCATCCTCCAATACCAGTGGCAACTGGGATCCGGGTTACTGGCAACACAGACTCCTCTGCCTGGAGCTCAAAAGGTAGCAGTTCACCTGGCAACTCTGGAACTGTCCCCTGCTTGATTTTGGTTTCCTTGTCAGAGTCCAAGCTGACCATGACAATATGTATCATGGACTTGAATGGGAAGAATAATGAAGACCAAAAATGAGTGGTATAAAAATTGTGTCAGGATTGATGCTTGATAACGTTTATGGTGTTAGATGCAGGCAATATAAGAAATCAGTGTGGCTATAACTACAACATTTGGAACAAATTAGAAAATTATAGAAGTATCAGATGGTGTGGATAAGTTGGAAAGGCATTTGGTAGTTTGGAACAAGAGGGGGGGCAAACTGTGAACTCTGATGCCCTGGTCAGAAGAACTGTCAACAACTTTAAGAAAAAAAAATCAGGTGCAAAATATCAGAAAAGTGAACATATTTCCTAACAGGAGGGGGAAAAAAGAGTTAACGAATGAAAATGTCTGCTAATATCCAGGAAAGCTATAGCTGAATTTTACAGAAATGCCTTTTGCCTCAGCTAAAAGGAAAGGGTCTTCAAAAGAATGCACACAAGAGGTTTTTATAAACCTCCATCACATCATTTTTGAAAGTTCAATGAAAAGCAATGCTTCTGTAATAATCCTGCAGGTGAAACAGTTCGGCACACAGACATTTTCTACTACATCTGACATCTTGCTATATGAGTTTGGCTTTTAAGGGCAGCACATCATGACTAATGTATTGGAAGGTCTAAAGTAATTCTCACCCATTTTTAAAAAGAATCTGAAGCCATAACTTAGAGGCACCATTAATAGCGTCTTCTATCATATACCTTACTTGATAGCAAAGCAAAAAAGTAGAAATTATACCTACCTGTCTGATGAATAGGACTGAGCAATTGCCTTCCCACCATGGAATGAAAAGGGCACTCTCAGCATCTTCCATATCCAAGGGAGGGAGAGTATGGAGAGGAGAGAGTCCATATACACAGCTTCCCATTCATGGCAGTGTTCCTTATTTAGGATCCAATCAAGAGGGTGGATGCACTGTGAATGTCAACATCCAGCTTGAGAATCCAAATAAAAGACCAGGATCATTCTATTTCCAAAATCCTTAGCATTTATTGAATACACAGCATGGTAATGTCAAAGCAAAACTAACTATGAGGTTCCCAAACCCCAGTCCATAGAATAAAACAATACTTTTCCAAGCCAAACCCTAAGCCTCTCACATAGTCCATGTAAACAAGTTATCATAGTTATGGGAACCGTCTGCTTCAAATTCACACCTGTTGTGATGTCCTTGAACAGATTCCAGGCTCTCATGGCCATCAGTAGAATCATAGAAGTTGCGCTTCTCCATCTAACCCATTTAGAAGATGCATTTCCCCATCTAACTCATTTGAAAGCCATACTTCATTCCTCTCTTACTCTAATGGCAAGTTGAAAGGAAGAGGCACATAGCTGTCAAAGTTTCATCCTTGACAGTGTTAAGAGTGTTCAAGTCTGCAACTATTATATTTCTCAAATTCTCCATAAACTTTTGGTAACTTCCTTAAACTTTTGGTAATGCCACAGGTATGGTAGCATGCCAGTGGCAAATAAATAAATGTTATTCCAATAGTGATAGGCATCTTGAGTGCAATTCTAAAACATTTGGGGTTCTACTTGAACATCATCGGCATTGACAAAATCCCCATCACTCAATTGCAAAAGGCAGTTTTATTTGGAACAGCTTATATCCTGCAACAACACTATCAAACATCTGTTTTTCCCAGGTCCTTGGGAAGGACTGGACACAAATGTCAAATCCAGTTGAAAAATTGACTATGTAGTCAATCATAATATAGCTATAACAAAACGCTGGATAGCTTCAGATTAAGGCTACCTGAATATATTGAATTATACATAAACATGTGTTTGACCCTCCATATGTTAGGCTATTGGTGGTGTTCCATTTGCCATATTACATATGTTTTTAATAGGTCAATTGCTCTAATACATCTCCTGGTGATTTTTTTGGAATTGACCTGCTTCACCAGCTGGCTCTACTGCTACTATTAGAAGCTTCGTTTCTATTTGTCATTGCCAATTTTCCCTTTCCTCATGATTGTTTGTTAGGAAAACCAGATGGTGCACCATCTTGAAGAAACCACCCTGCATGTCAGCAAACTAATGGGGAAGGGTGGTGGTAGAAAGAGCTCAATTGCCACAGAATCAGCTTGCAGTTTCACAAGGCTCTTCCTGCTAAAGACACAGTCATAAATCATTATTCAGAGTGACATTAATGAATTGGTCTATGTCCAGGATTTACTGAGTTGCAGAGAAATTATCAAGGTATTTTATTCTAGGCAGGCATTTGTATGTTACAGCCAGTTCTCTCCAGGTTTCGTGCCCTTCATTTTCAGCTCGTACATGCAGTAGGATTTAATAGATTTCCAATTCAAGTGAACAAAAAGGTTCTGTCCCTTGTCCCTTCTTCTTCATAGTTTTAAATATTTGGTGTGGCTGTCTCTTCCAGAATTAAATCGATCCTTTAGCCAAGTGCTCATGTGATGTCTTTAAAAGTATATGCCAGAAGAGGCACACTTGAAGAGCTACCAGCTGAACTCCTCTGTAGTATCTGAGAATAATTTTTTTAAAAAAATAGCCTAGAAGATGTCTTTGCATGCAATTATAAGATTTTTTCCTGGTGCTCTCAAGCCCTTTTCTTTTTCTCATTTACCACAGTACTCTGGGATTCATTGTTGAATCACAATTCTTTCAGAATTGCAGCTGCTTTCCTCTGGAACTAAGGCCGAATAGCATTTGTGTTTTCAGTCAGATCTGCAGGGGGAGAATCTGTCTACAACTCCATTCTGTTTAAAACTTCCCTCCAGAGAGTGCCTTTGAACTGCTGGCCCCATGACTAAAATACCGGAACTTTCTTGCTTCTTCTTCACCTTTGCTTTTTAAAGCCACTGCTCCCTAAAGACTTCTAAGTAGTTTGAAAGCTTTCAGATGTTCTATTGCTATTTTGTAGTCACTGGATTGGCTCCAATCAGATTCAAATCACTGATTGTTTATTTGACTGATGCAACTAATTCAAACATGCCTATTTGGAAAGGTGATCCACTTTGCAGCTCTGGTTTCAGTGATAGTTTGGGCTGATTCGATTCAATTTTTTAAATTCGGAGGAAAAGGCTTTTGCACATGAGCAAAGACCTTTCATAATAATTGCTTCAATTCAGAACAGTGATTCAGTTCAGAAATTCAATCAAACTGCCTCCAAAACAAGCTTTTAAAATGGGACTGCTCAAACTGGGAGTTGAATAATTACATCAACAGCACTGGAAGTACCCCACCAAGGAGACCACTGCATACATGTTCCCATGTGACATGCATGCAGGCAAACACTCAGATGCACAAAGCCAAACTCCTTACCTGCCCTCCAACTCCAGCAAATATTCTAATTAGGCAAGATAAATCACAGACACCTCTCCCCTCCATTTCATGTTCCATATTGCACATTACTTGTGCAGCTACCTATCCTCAGGAAGTCTACCCATATTGCACATTACTTGTGCAGCTACCTATCCCCAGGAAGTCTACCCAATCATCAAGATGGCTTCCTATGCACACCTATTTAGGAGTGAAACCACAGTGAGCTGTGCCAGAATTGATAAAGAAACTTAGAATGCAATGCTCAGCTCTAGTGCAGGTATGTCTCCAATTCCTTGAAATGGGACTTTCTCTGGAATAAGCATTTATAACAATTATATTTGCAAGAATAGGCTGGAGGAAGATGGATGTTAAGTGGCTTCACTCAGGCATTCATAATGGAAAAAAATCCAGCCATCAACATCCTTTTCCAGAAATATATCATTCTGTGTATGCATATTTTTTATTTATTTTTTATTAGGCTTCATAAATATTTATGTAATGTGAACATTTTTCTACACATGGATCACTGGCTACAAATTTGCAGACTGTACAGAAAAAGGTGGGGAAAAATTTCAAACAAAATCAAGCACTACTGGATTGCTTCTTGTTACGGCAGAAGCTTTGAGAAACTAAAATTAAATTTGTTTGATTTCATATTGCAAACATTTCCTCATCTAGAACTTATGAATTTCCAGATAGAGCTTTCAAACAAATATCTTGACATTTCCAGTTGATCATTGGAATACCTTATGTTTGTAACATGCCTCTATAAGAAAAGCTCTTTATGTGCAGCGATAAATAGCATGTAGAAATAGACTAGATATAGTGAAGACCTCTGCTTAGAATTAAAAGCTCTAACTATTGAAGTCTACCCAAGAATAAGCAATCACATTTCAGTCATTGGACACTGACTTGTGCAATTATTTTTTATGTTGATTTTTTTTCATTTATAATAAACAGTTTTCTTTTGATTCTATTACTAATTTTCTATCACTAGTGATTTACTTTTTGATCAGAGGTTCTGTAATTTGTTTATTATTAGTATTATTATTATTAGTAATAGTAGTATTAATAATAATAATATTTATACAACAACATGAAATCACATTTGCCTGTAATTTAGCTGGCATTTGCCTTCATTCACATTAAGTTCATATAACTAAGATGCCATAATGCATTGACTTAATATATATGTGAATCCAAGTACTGTGGCCTAAGGGACAGATGGACATGTTATCAATGCACAGATTCTTTAAGTCCTATCCAAGTTTGTAGGTATGGCACCCGGTGTGCCATTTGCCACTGGGACTGCCACAATTGGTTTATGTCATAATCTTTCAACTTCGATTTTCAAGTCTTGATACTTTATGATCCTCCAATTCTTTGTTATTCCACTATGACCCTGGCATTGCGACATCAATTGTCCACATTTTCCTCTTTTCAACCATGGTTAAATCTTTTGTGTTAAAATATCATAATGCTTTAACCTGCTCAGTCTTAGCTATGTTCCAACTCTACGTTTTACAGATATTCCAGTGAATCATTGTTCACTGTGACTATGTTATGTCCATGTTCATAACCAGTTTGTGTAAGCTTCTTGAGAAGATCAAGATCTGAGTATGTGACCTACTTTTTTTATTTTGTATAATCTGCATTTTGATTTATTACTTGGAATGAATTTTCAATCATTACTGTGTTGTTATTTTTAATGAATCGGTTCGGTGGACTGTCTCTACATCCTGTATGCTACCGCATCATAGGTGGTGGGTTTGCTGTAACAAATGAACAAAGAATGCTGGAAATGTACAACAAGAGTATATATTCCCAACAGGGCCACCCAAGATGTGAAGTTATCCCAGCTGCCTAGCTAAAGCAAAGAGTTACCTATTGTGCACTGGGTAACAGCAACCTAGCAAGGTGCTGGACACAAATGATCACTTTAGTGACAACCACTGTTTCATACTGCATAGGGGAAGGCAATGCCATTCTGATATTTAACAATAAAACCACATGAATAGACAATATTAAATGATTGACAATACAGTGCTGCGTGATGGGCCTTAAAGGTCAGATGGCTTTGGGTTACTCTTTATTCCTTTAAGGTCTTATACTGGAAAAATAGTTCTACTCCTTCAGTCTGCCTAGTATAATGACCTCCACTATGCAACAGAACTTTAATGAACAGGATTTTATTTACAATCTTCTTGATCCCTACTTTTAACAGAAAGATATTCAGTAATTTTTAAAATTCAGCTAATTGTTTGGCCTACAAAATTGGCCTATAAAAGTAAAAGGAACAAAGAGATTATAGCCAAGTATGAATAATTTAGTGGTGTTCTTCTCTTTGAGTTAGCTTGTCATTTATCCCAACTCTTTTTTTCTCTCTCTCTCTCTCCCTCCTTTCCTCCCTCCCTCCTTTCCTCCCCCCCCTCTCTCTTTCTCTCTTTCTCTCTCTCCATTCATAGGACCATCACCTTCATAGATCTGCCAGACCTTTCCAAGTGGAAAAAAATTTTTTTACTTTATTTTTATAAAATGGTTGCGGAAAAGGAAAAGAAGAAAAGAAAGATACCTTTTTAGTATTATAAAACCAGATTAAAAAAAAAAATACAGTAATTTTACTCTTTGCATTTCTAAACAGGAAACATATAAAATGAAACAAATAAGAAGGGTACATCTTTCAGCAAGTAGTATGTATTACATGTATGAGACTTATTAAACTAATGACTTACTGGCAATGTATATATTTTCATATGCTTATAGGTGGAGGACTTGCATTCTTCCATATTTTTATTAATACTACAGAGGAAGAGATAATGGAAGAAAATGTTTATCGGAACTGCACTTGACACAAAATCAGATGAAATAACCATTAATATCAAAACAGTTAAAATAAATTTTAAAACAATCTTACTTGTAAAAAAAAAACTGGAAGAAAAAAAATTGAATGTAGAGAAGAGCATAAAGTTGTTGTTTTTTCATGCAGGGAAAAGAAATAAAATGCCTTTTCGGAGTTCAGTCATAAATTACATATGAGCCATCAGTGAGAAATAAAGACAAAGGGCAATTAGAAATTGCATCAGCAGAGCTGTAGTTTTCAAATTATGGGAGAAAATAGTTCTACCTCTAATACTTATCCAATTGTCATCCTCATACCTTAAGAAAGATTAAGATAATCAAGAAATAATTCACAAAAGAGCAAGTAAGACAATTAAATCTTCCTGGCCTTTGGCAAGGCATTGAAGACTTTGATGTTCCATTAGCACTTGGGCCAGGAGGTTGATGGATTATTTGGTATGTTCTGTATGGATTAAAACATTATATTTTGGACATGAGCATATGTTTTGTTTATGGTGCTACTCGGATGATGAAGAGAATGAGGATGATGATTTTAGATTCCTTTTATATTAAGGTTCATTATATTACAATTCATCATCTATATGCCATCCAGAACCATGGCTTTGAGATGGATGGATGGATGGATGGATGGATGGATGGATGGATGGATGGATGGATAGATAAATAAATAAATAAATAAATAAATAAATAAATAAATAAATAAATAAATAAATAAATAAATAAATAAATAA
>JANHFL010010122.1:280112-292223 GCA_032468155.1 Oxyrhabdium leporinum | reverse complement strand
AAGAGAAGAGAAGAGAAGAGAAGAGAAGAGAAGAGAAGAGAAGAGAAGAGAAGAGAAGAGAAGAGAAGAGAAGATCTCCTGATTCTTGTGTTAATCCCCTACAGCCATAGGTTTTAATAGTGGATCCTGACCACTTTATATATATATATAAAAGACACTAGTCTACATTTGGTGTCTCCTATCATTGCTCACAATGGAAAGGAATTCAGTCAAAACTTTCTGTTTAACATCTAATCTGTTGATTAGTTAAGGGCAGGCTATAAGAAATCTCCTTGGCATTGCTTTGCCCACCAACTCCTTGTTGTTTGTGCTAAACAGAGAAGCCCATGAATCAAGTTCTTGGCAACAGGGACCTTGGCTATGCAGCTGGCAAGATTGCAGTTTGATCCCTGTTTATCGCTGGGGGAAATGAATAGAGATATTGTTGAAACATTTAACTTTGAACCTAAGCGTGTGCAGTATTCAAAGGCAAAAAATTATTTAAAATTCAGTTTGCAGTTCCAAAACACAAGGTATCCATAACTGGCCTATTCCGCCTTATCCATTTCTAAGTGAGGAGCCATTCTTTCCATATGGCTTACAGCACTCTTCAGTTTTGATTTTTTTATATATACGTATATAATTTTTCAACAGTTACATTTAGCTCAGAGTCATGCTGAATCCCTACTCTAGGATCTTAAGCTTGTATTCTGAGGCTTTCTTTCTGGTATTCTTTCTTGTTCAGTGGCGAAAATGAAGATGTTTGGAACCAAGGACATAACACCTGAATATATCTTGTTACACAGAGTGAAGCGGCCATATCTATTGCAATAGAGAAGGGACACACCAAGTTGTGAGGACTAGGTTGCTACATCAGGTGTCTCGCTCAGGCCCTTAAGATGTGACTTCTTATATGAGGCAAGAAAATTATTACAGATCTTGCCAATGGTGATTCTCAGTCATCCGGATCATGGTTGTCCCAAAGGTACTTTTTCAAGAGGCAACTGGACTTTATTTGTTCTTCCTTGAAGATGTTTTGCTTCTTATCTAAGAAGCTTCTTCAGTTCTGACTTCAGCCAGAACTGAAGAAGCTTCTTGGATGAGAAATGAAACATCTTCAAGGAAAAACAAAAAAAGCCCAGTTGCCATTTGAAAAAGCACGTTTGGGATATTGGAAGAGAGTAAGGAAAATATAATATTCAAAGTATACTTCCATCCGTCACTATAGCACAGTTCTGACTTATGAATACCAGGTTTCTTTTAAAAATGAAGTTTCTAGTCTTCGTGGCTTTATTATTTTTTAAAGAACCTGCTACTATTGTTAGTTATGGCTACCAGCCAGCAGAGCAGTTCTGTGAGCTGCAAGAAATGCTCATTGCACCCATAAAAATAATAAATAAGGCGAATAAAGAAGCCAACTAAGAAATCTCAGGGAAGCCCTCTGAATGATTCAGTAAGGATTGGGCCACTTTCATGTTTAGAGGCCCTTAGTCAAATCAATATTTAAAAAGATGGCATATTCGAATAAAACACAGCACCACACAACCGCCTCTGCCCCAATGAAGCATAACTTAAGAAGAAGAAAAAGAAACAGAAGTTGCATAATTTAAGAAGAACAAGAGATAGAAGTTGCATAATTACCTATACTTGAAGCCACTTTGAGCTGGAGGTTCAAGCCCAATTGCTTCTCTTGGCCTTAGGTCCTGATACTGTCTTGGCATGCCAGTATTTGTATTCCATGCTCCTCCTTAAAAGCGGCCAGCAAATGTTTATGTCATCAATGAACTCAAGCAATCTTCCCCAACCTGGATGCCTTCTAAAGGGACTAAAATTCAATTCCTCTGATTTCCATGTCAGCTAGACATTAGGGGAGATGTAGGGTAGCACACCTCCTAGAAATAACTCCTCTTTGATTTTTGACAACCGGTTTTCACGAAAGAAAAAAGGCCAGTGAAGAGGCCATATTTCATCCTCACCAGCAAAGCTGAATTCCTCTGACAGAATGCAGAGCAGAATCACAGAAACAGATTTCTAACCCCTCCCCCACATCCTGCTCCCCCACCACAGATAGTGGCTTTATACCATGCTTTAGCACAACTTGAGGGGGGGACGACCCACAGCCTTTAAGGGGTCACCCCTCTCACAGGAGCTGGGGCCCAAAGTAAAGAATGTTATTTATGAGATTCATCTATTGCCTCAGTCCACATACTCTAGGCCATGTAATACAATTATACAGGGATAATAAATAATACAAGCATTATTTTGGCACCCGCAACCCCACCATCGATCCCCCAAAGTCTTCCAGAAAAGGCAGATTTTTACCCCCTTCGGGAAGTGAGCAGGCTGTTTTGGAAGCGGGCAGCACCTCAGAGAGAGGGCCCCAGCATCAGACTCCATCTTAATTTTATGTAAACTTTAATTTAATGAAATTCAAATTAAGCGAATTAGATACAATGACTATTATTACTCACTGTAATAAATGTCTTCAACTTCACTGCTTGGTGGCAACTTTGGAAAAGTGCCAGCCAGAGACCCTGTTGAAGGCTGAATGGAGGTATATGCTGTCCTGGTGGCTATGTCAAAAAATTAAGTCCTGATGCATCTAGCAGACTGCTGTCAATGCATGATTTGGAAGGCGATAAGAAAAAGCAATTCTTTGCACACACACACACACACACACACACACACACACACACACACACAGCGGATGGCAGCTACTTTGTCTCAAGAAAAAATTAATACTTTGCCATTGCAAAGGATGCCAAATAAACCAGCTGGCATAATTATTCTGCATAATACTATTTGGGGCACAGTCGGGCAGGGAAAATATTGTGTACTAGACTAGAGAACATTGCCCTGCTTCCATGCAGTTACTAAAACTTTTACAAAACAATTAACTGGAAATGTTGCTAGGTCCATTTGATCCACACAGATTTTCAAGGAAGAACAAAACTGCGTGGATGCCACCGTTCTATAGAAGCATAAAAAGGTGCTAAATGTCCCAAACTATTTTTCTCTTTATTTTCATTGGCATGGGAAGAATATTCTGGTCCTTTTGGATAAAGACAGAGGTACGGATAAATGCGCATGACGGAATTTCAGAGGACAGCAAAGAGGTTTAATATTTCTTTCCCTACTGGGCATGGCAGAAGGAAGCATTTTTTACTCATCTGGTATATGGTAAGGATAAATCAAAGAATACACAGTGGCCCCCTAAAATGAACAATGGGTCGATCACACCTTAGACGGCAGAAAGATCAGATCCTGGAGGAATTTAAAACCTGCTGCTATGAACCTAACAGAGTGGAATAGAGACATTTCCCCCACCATCACTTCCTGGCAGAGGAAGGGGAAAATGATGCCTGCACTGGGACCAGGGTAAAGTTCTTCCTTTCTTAGAAGTCTGCCAAGAAGATTCATGAATCCTCCTTTTGAGCTTTCCAACACAGAAGCTACTGCTCTAAGGGAATCTGGTGGTTTGTTTTCCTACAGGTTGCAACGTTCTGTTGTTTTCCTTTCAAAATGCACACCAATCTGAAATACGTATCAGGATTTATTTATTTTATTATTTTTTTAGAAAATCTTGAAGTGGAGAGAGGGGGGGGAGAGAGGGAGAGAGGTGATTTTCTTAGAAAAATAGCTCATTGCCTCATTTGGGGCCTATGAATAAGGTCCATCGACAGGAAAAGATTCAGGACTGACAGAAGGAAATATTTCTTCATAGAGCACAGAGTTAAATTGTGGGATTTTCTGCTGGCAATTGTTAAATCAGCAGCCAATTTGGATGATTTTCAAAGGGTCTGGGCAGATTCATGGAGGAACAGATTATCGGTGGCTATTAATACGGATATACCATCTCTTGAATCATGGGCGGCATGCCTTAAGTACTGGTTGCCAGCTAGCAACAATGGAAGGGGGGAGAGTATCACTCTTCAGGCTTATAAGCTTCCCACATGCATCCTATTGGCTCCTGTACAACATCAAATGCTGAAAGAGATAAAGCATATACAGCTATACATTTTTAAAAAAATCACTAAACATTTTCAGTTGCTGGAGGATTGAGATTTTTTTTTCCAATTGATTTTCCAATTATTTTCTTTCCCAATCTTACTGCTTATTGCCATAATTCTTTCTTCCTTGCTGCTAATGGATGCCTTGAATGTAACTTTCCCAAGACTTTCCCACAGCCAACCTGTTACCCTTTCCAGAAGCAATCTGCCAGAGCCAGAGGGAGATAACCCAGGTGACACCCTTCAGCCTCTCTGTATCAGCATCGAGCAAAATCCTGAAGTTTTTGTTGTTGTTCAGATCCGGATCTGAATGCAGACTCGTTCCCTTTGAAACTGAAACAGTCTTGGTTTGTTGAGAGAACAGGGATAAGGCCCACCACAGGATTCAAACAGGTGAAATGACGATTTTTACAAATTCTCCAAGAATCACCCAACCAGTCACCCTCCCGACTCTATTTTGGAATATCTTTTGATTCTCTCTCCCCCTCCCCCACAACAGCTTTTCAATGGACACAAGAAACTACAGAAGATTAGCAGAATGAGCCAATATACAATATATGGGGGTCTTCATTCACTACAATGCCATTCAGCATTACAGATAGCCCTCAACTTACGACCACAATTGAGCCCAAAATCTCTGCTGTGAAGTGAGACATTTGTTAAGCGGGTTTTGTCCCGTTTTATGACTTTTCTTGCCTCCGTTGTTAAGTGACTCACTGCAGTTGTTAAATGAGTAACACAGTTGTTAAATGAATCCGGCTTCCCCACTGACTTTGCTTGTCAGAAGGTCGCAAAAGGGGATCACACGATCTCAGGACACAACAACAGTCTTAGGTATGAACCGGCTGCCAAGCCTCTGAATTTTGATCACATGATCATGGAGAGGCTGCAAAGATTGTAACTATGAAAAACGGTCATGAGTCACATTTTTCAATGCCATCGTAACTCTGAAAGGTCACGAAATGAACTGTTGTAAATCGAGATCTACCTTTACTCTGAACCCAGCTTCATGTCATAATCTCACACTATCCAACGACTGTATTCACACATGCACAGTCAAGTTAATTACAAACTAACAGCTCAATCTCCATAGCTCAAGCCTGATTAGTTTTAACCTTGGTTAAGATCTGGGGACAGGCATTGTAACTTATATACGGAGTGCAAACCCAGCCTGTTTCATTCATTTATGAGTCAAGGTATCATGGAAATTCAAGAAATGATGGAAGTGACTAGCCAGGCTAATCATGTGGTGTGAACACAATGACAGCAGTGGCTAGGCAGGGTGTCGAATTTTGGCAGCTAGCTTTTCCCAGGAACTGAATACTTTCCTGTCAACATCTGCTAGCATCATTTTCTTGTTGGCCCAGCTCTGAAGATCAGCTTGCCATCTTGGGTTAGACACATCTGGATTGCATTCTGGCACTCAGGGGGACAAGTATATTACAGTATTATTATTTTTTTAAAGTTAGAAGACAATTCTAATAAAAAGACTTGGCTGCTAGGACACAGAAGTAGTATTCAGTAGCAAATGTAATTGGGGGCTTCTTCCTTTTGTGACTGTGTTGTTGCTGACCCCCTGAAAAAGAACTTTCCATGTCTTGAGTGTTCCTCCTTTTTCTCCCTCCTTCTGCCCATCAGCATTCTTTTCTCTGACTGCTTTCCTTTCTCTTGTGTTCTTTACATTGTTATGGGTTCTATACTTATTGTTTAACGGGACAGAAAAAGGCAGGACTTTTTCCTAGTGGCAATGGTGCCTTTATTCAAACAGCCTGGGGCAAAAGAGGAAAGGATGATAGAAAAAGCCAATCTGCGCCAGAAGGCCAGATCTGTTCTGTTTTTAACAATTCTTGTCTCCAGCTCCTCAATGGAACGAGATCAACAGAGAAATTAATTCAAGCTAACATAGATATCGAAGATACATCGGAGTCCAATAAAGCCACATCTATCGCTGTTGTCAACAAGAATTTCATCTCCCTTTTTTGGGACTTTGTTACTTTCAAAGCTTTGGGACAACAATCAGATAAAAGCAGGGATACTGCTGTTCTACCAGCTGTCTTACTCCCTAGCAGAACCTTTGGCTCAGTGAAAACTCAAAGGTTCTTTGGGGACTTTAATATTCACACTGAAGCCCCCTTGACAGGACCAGCTTATGATATCATGACAGTAATGACTTTATAGTCTGACCAGTTCATTCCAAAACCATACTCGGGGGATAAGTCATGCTTAATTCTGATTATTATTTTGTTCTAGAAGAGATTCTGGAAATGTTCGTCTTATCATGAATGAAATACTAGATAGTCTTGCCATTAATGAAGTACTGAAAGGGAATGTATATTTAATTATCCATGTATTAACTGCAGCTAGAATTGTATTCACACAAAACTGGAAAAGTGAAGAGATCCCTACTGATGAAAATGTGATCAGGAAAATATTAGAATGTGCAGAAATGAATAGATGAACACTTGCAATTAAGGAGAAAAGCAAACTGAATATTTATTTTATTTTTATTTATTTATTTTTACATTTTACATTTATATACCGTCCCATTCCGAAGACTCGGGGCGGTTTACAACTTATAAGCAATATTATATGACATGGGAATTATTTTATCGATGGTTAGAGAATAAAAATGGAAATTAGAAATAAAAGAAGATCAGTGAAATGTAGAAAACATGTTAAGATAGAGAAGTAAACAACATGATTGTGATTATTATGACTACTAGGATTAATATATTTAATATTATTATTATACTCTTATTAGATGATATGTTAAGAGGGAGAAATGAATAGGTTTATTATGTTTAACACTATTATTGTAAGATTAGAAAACACTGTTGTAAATCCTGATCGTTATTACACAGAGATATTTGTACCCCAATGACACACTGTTTAATGGAAGATGGAATGTTCATATTAAAATATATCTATTTAAAAAAAAGTGAAGTACTGAAGGCTGTGCCAACCTATCTCACCGTAAAAGGACCTGACTAAACCTAGTTTATTTTCTCTCTGGAAATGGATAAATCAAGTTTGAAATCGGGAGGTTTCCCTGTAGCTTGATAAATATTTTCACCCTATGTCAGAGTCCTTCATATTGTACATCACCATGTCCTAGGACTCTGTCCAGCTAGTGATTTTTGAGACCAATGTTTTCTTTTAGCAGGCAGCTTGAGGGAGATAGTGAGAAGGACCTTATTTAAGAAGTCCTTGACCAGAATAGTCCATATTTCGCCAATTTAGTTGAAAGGCAGAGGTGGTGCAGATCTAGCACTGTTCGGAAACAATGGATTATCTTGGCATTTTTCAATCCAGATTTAGACTAGGTTTAGCATGAGTCAGTACCAATTGTCCTTATGGGTGATCTGCATTAGGACAGAGATTTAGGAACTATGGGTCCATTACTCTCTCAGAGGTTTTTGATACTACTGATGTAGGAGAAAGAGTGACAGAACCTGGAGGCAGTTTTTTTTTAAAAAAGGTATACGCCTAGAATCCCTACATAGCCATAAATGGACTAAGTCCAACCTCCCTTGGAATTGATTTATCCTTATCTATCTGCAAGCAGGTGCTAATCCTTAATGGATAAGATTCCCATGAATAGGTTATGTAGTAATAAATCCATTTAATTGGACCTTCACATGGGGACTTGATGTTTAGTGCCTGACATTAGATAATAGGTTTCAAAAGGGCTTGAGGGACATGATGTTGGGAACTGGTTCATTGTTGCCTTGCTTCTATCACTCTGGGCACTATCAGTAGCTGGAGCTGAAAAAAATTCTGCTTCACTCCTTGGGAATTGTCCTGCAAGTTTCCACCTGATCGCCTGCATTTATCTACATATAAATAAGGAGAGGGATCACGCACGTATGGAACTAATTATCATTAGTGCACCGATATCACTAAGCCTTAAGTCTCCTTTTTATAAGCTCTCCTTTTTCAGAGCCTCTGTATTCTCCTGGGCTGTAAAGGGCTGCATGTGGGTATCCATGTTGATTCTCAATCATCCAGGTAATAGTTGTCCCAAAGGTGCTTTTTCAAGAATCAACTGGACTTTCCTGCTTTTTATTTGCAGACATTTCACTTCTCAGCCAAGAAGCTTCTTCAGCTCTGACTGGTGGGTGGGGAATGGAAGGATTTATACTTCTTGCAGACAGCTGGTCATTTGCATTCTTTTAGAGAGATGTTAAGGCCACCTGGATCACCTAAGTAGTGCAAATAGGTAGTGGAGCCTTCTTGGAACTGTTGAAAGGACTGTGCTGTAGACTGGAGATAGATGTTCTATTCCTCCTCCTCTGTTGAGAGAGAGTTGTTCAATTTTGACATAGGTGGCCTCTTTGACCCCTCTTTCAAACCAGCAGTCCACTCTGTCCAAAATGTGGACTTTACTGTCTTCAAGAGTGGCCTTTGTCTTTTAAATGCAGATGGACTGCAGAATCTTGTTCTGATGGGTTTGTTCTTCTCCACCATCCTGTCAGAGCTAAAGAAGCTTCTTGGATGAGAAGCAAAATGTCTTCAAAGAAAAACAAGAAAGTCCAGTTGCCTCTTGAAAAAGCACCTTTGGGACAGCTACATGTGGGAGAACCAGCAGATGCTGAATCTAAAAAAGTTGAAGCTGTTCCTCTTCCAGAAGACAGATCTGGGTGTGCAGAAAATATGCCTGTCCTGGATAAACTTTGCACTTCCCTTAAAGACTAGATTCACAACTTGGGGTATTTCTGGATCCAGGATTGATAGTGGATAGCCACATTACATAAGTGCAAGAAGTCTTATATTATCTTTGGTTGATAATCCTTTTTTCTACTCCTGGAGTGGAAGAATCTGACATTAGAGATGCATTCAATAGTCACCACAAATTAGATTCTTGCAATTACTGTAATTGTTTATGGGACAACTCTTGAGGATGGCCTAGGAATTGCAATTGGCTTAGAACATAGCTGCAAGTTTGTCCCATTCATAAGCCAAAGACTAGACAAATAGGTGTGAGTGACTGAGATATGTTGAGAGATGTCCAATAGCACCTCTGGGCTATCAATAAAGAGGAGAGAAATAAATGGTCCTGTGCTTGTATCTAGGGTTTATAGGAGAGAATTAAAGCACAATCCACCAATCTTTCAATGACTACACACACACACACACACACACAAGTCCCTTATTCTGTTGGTGACTAATCCTGATCTTACTATTTTTAATGTGAAGAATGTCATGGAAAGTAATCAATGGGTTCGTCGTTTTCATTTCTTCTACTAAATATCAACTGCTGACATGAAAGAACCTTTAAACAGGGTTGGGCATATATAGCGGATGCCTGAAATGACATGAACTAGCCATCCATCAAGTTACCTAATGGACACCAGGTGTTTCATGCCTGTGCCCTGTTGGGCGTCTTCTTCTTCTTCTTCTTCTTCTTCTTCTTCTTCTTCTTCTTCTTCTTCTTCTTCTTCTTCTTCTTCTTCTTCTTCCTCTTCCTCTTCCTCTTCCTCTCCTTCTCCTTCTCCTTCTCCTTCTCCTTCTTCTGTTTTTGTTTTAAAAAAAAAGCACCCTACCTGTTTTAAAATGTGGATTTGGTACTCTTCTGAAAGAATGCTAAGCCTGAATAAAAATAGCTTGGCTGAAAGGTTACAGGTGCAAAGGAGGGATGTCATGAAGTAGAAGGTGGAAGTTGAGAAGCAGTCAGCATCACTCTTGACTAATGCTAAAAGGAATGGCAAGGCAGGCAGAGGGTGGCCATTGCTACCAGCATGCAGAAGCAGGCTACAGAGAAAACTGCCCCACAACCAAAGCAATAAAATACTAATAAAAAGCAGCAGAGAAGACAAACAGCAGAGAACCTGAAATGCATTCATTGGTATAACAGAACCAGCAACACACAGCTGGCAGAACCCAACATTCATTCCCAGTTTAAATCAACTTCATTTTTTTCAATAAAAGTCTAACACTCTTTCAAAAGAGCATGAAACCTGAGTATATTCAGAAAGCACTGATCAGGTATTATTCAAAGAAGGTGCCTCAGCCTAAAGTATCCAATAAAATCTGTGTTGATTCTGTCCCTGGCTGCATTGTTAACCATGCAATCGATGGCATGTGTTAGATTGAGAAAAGCAGTAGAGAGAGCAAAGAGAAAATACCACAGGTAGTCCTCAACTTACAACCACAATTGAGCCCAACATTTGTGTTAAGTGAGTTTTGCCCCATTTTGTAAATTTTCTTGCTTCTGTTGTTAAGTGAATCACTGCAGATAAGTTCGGCACTCGGGTGTGAAGCGAATCTGGCTCCCCATTGACCTTGCTTATCAGAACGTCACAAAAGGAGGATCGTGTGACCTTGGGACCCAGCAACGGTCATAAAGCATGAGTCAGTTTCCAAGTGTCTGAATTTTGATCACATGATCATGGGGATGCTGCAAAGTTTGTAACGGTGAAAAACAGTCACTTTTTTCAGTGCCGTTAACTTTGCACAGTCACTAAATGCACTGTTGTAAGTCAAGGACTACCTGTATTTAAAATTGAAACTACTAAAGACAACTAAGCCATCTCAATAGTGGTCTGGTACTAAAATGAAGGCAACACCTTGAGACCCGCCATCTAAATATAGATAATGGGGCACGTTTGTGCCATGGTAAACATGCTTTGAAGATTAGCCCTTAGTCAACGAGTAACCTCCATATAGGCAATTCTTTGCCTGGTTTAATTTTGACTGCATTGACTTTATATATTTACACTGACCCCTGATAAAATGGCATATGTGCACCTGCTAGATTCTTCTGATGAAGAAGATGCCAATACCTCAAAGTTTATGCAATAACAAATGTGCTCATCTTTAAAATGCTATGAAACTATTATTTTGCTGCAGAAAATTAACATGGAACTGCACCCATGATGTCCCATTTTTTGACCTTTAAAAAAAAAAAGAGATTGTCTTTTAAAAGCTGTGTTCCTAAGTAAGACCAAGAGGAATGAAGAATTTGATGGCCTCCCTATGGAGCTGGACTCCTGCTCCCATCCAACAGAGATAGACTGGTTAATGATTGGGTGCATTTGGAGCCCTTCGGGTCTCTCAACTTGAAGGATAAATCCAAACATGATGCTGCTTTTTAATCAGTGATTTGTTCTTGCCCATTTTTCAGTTGTCTGCTTTTAATGGATGGCCCAAAATGTAATAGATTCCCACACGGACTCTTTTCCAAGTCTGGATTCTGTCAAGTTCAAAGCATGCAGAGTAAAGAAAGAACACCTTCACAACCCTGCTGACATGGATTATTATTTGAGTCAGGGTTCATCATAGCGGAATCTCTAGATAAAAGAGTAATAAAATGCCTCTGAACATCTGCAAGGAGGTTCCCTCCATTGTGGTCGAATAATGCACAGCCAGCATCTTTGCAACTAGAAATACACGGCACAGCAGAAAAGCCAGAATGGCATCATTTTAATAGGAATTCCAGGTCCCGAATCAAAATGTAACCGTTTACTTTAAAACAAACTCTCTCTCACACACATTCAACAGACACATTCTAACGGAAGGCTTCTTTCTCAACACAGCATATGTTCAAGATGAATGCTAGCCTGCACAGTTTTGAGTTCACTGGCAACGTTTGGATTCCTTTCGAGCTGTGAGTTTGATTTAGTGGGACTTTCCAACCCTGAGGAATACTTTCTCGAGTGACTTGTTTGCCAAAAGAAATCTGAAAGATGAGCATCAGCCAACAGAGCAACCCAAAAAAGAAAAACACTCCACGAGCAAGCGTTGGATATTCAGACTTCATTCAAACTTTTCACAAAGGGTCCTACCTAGGCCAGTTGGGTCTCCCCACAGGGTCACTCTCGTGGTATAAGGCAGGGGTGTCAAACTCAAGGCCTGGGGGCCGGATCTGGCCCACCAGTCAGCCCTGGAAACAGCAAAAGACTGGCCTGCGGTACCTCTGCCAGTGAAAACGGAGCTCAGGAGGGCTGTGGGTGGACCTCCCGAGCTCTGTTTTCACTGGCAGAGGGTTGCAGGAAGCCATTGCATCCAAAAATGGAGCTCGGGAGCCTGTTTTCACTGGCAGAGAGCTCGGGCCACCACAGGTGCCCCCAACATGAGTGGCGTCAAGCTGGCCACACCCCCTGGCCACCCCCCACCCCCCCCC
>JANHFL010010122.1:253441-277450 GCA_032468155.1 Oxyrhabdium leporinum | reverse complement strand
CCCCGCTTTCACCCGCCGTCCTCTGGAACCCTGCAGGGCCCCCTCCCCCGAAGATTCCGTTAACGGCCGTTAAGCAACGGCCACTTTCGCTGAACGTTAGCCAGAGGACCGTTCTCTCTCGCGCCCAGGGAAAAGCGCGGAAGAAGAAGGGATGGGAAAAGCAGGGGGGCGACGGCGACGCAGGTTTCGAAGCGTTCAGCCTCACTCAGCCACCAGCCCCGCGGAGGCTTCGGCTGACACCTTCGCGATGCAGACCCACGCGGAGTAGAGACTAGAGAGGTGGGCATCAAATCGGTCCTTCGGCCAAGCTTTAACCACCTGGGTTTGCACCGCGTCGTTCGGGGTAAGCGAGTTGTTGCTGTGTGTTGTTGCCTGCGTGGGAAACGTAAACTCGGAGTGCTAAAAAGCTCCGGAGGATTTTTCCCTCCCCCTGTTTTTCATACAGGTAGCCCTCCGCTTAGGGCCACAGTTTGAGCCCAACATTTCTGTTGTTCAGTGTGAGGTTTGCTAAGTGAGTTTTGCCCCATTTTACGACACTAAGTGAATCGCTGCAGTTGATAAGCTAGTAACGCGGCCGTTAAGTGAATCCAGCTTTCCCATTGACTTTGCTTGTCAGGAGGTCCCAAAAGGGGATCACATAACCTTGGGACACAGCAATGGTCATAAGTATCAGTCAGTTTGCCAAGCATCTGAATTATGTTGACGTGGTCATGGGGGTGTTACATAAGTCGTAAGTGTGGAAAAACGGTCATAGGTCACTTTTTTTCAGCGCTGTTGTGACGTGCTGTTGTAAATGAACCGTTATAAGTCGAGGACTATCTGTACTACTGATGGTCAGTAAAGTTGGAATCCAAGTACATGCTGCTGGTTTGGGATAGAAATGGAGCATCTTCTAGCTTTTTTTCCTTTTCCTTTTCTGCCAATAATTATCACCTTTGCTTCCTTAGTTGAAATAAGGATAAATTTTCCCAGGAATACGACTAATTCTTTTTACGTTTTTAATCGAGTTCTTTCCCAAATTACAAATATCAGACGGGCCTTCCAATATGCTGAATTAGAACTCTCTTCATCCCCAACTAGCCTATGTAGTGGTCATGATGCCTGGGGATGATGTATATTGCTTCTTAACATTTTGGGAAGGGATGAAATTGGGAAAGCTAATCTATTTCTGCTAGTGTTACTAGGCCTAGTAGACCCATCTTCCAGGGATCCTAAACACCAGTTATATTTCCTGAAAGCTGACTGGCCAGAATGATCAAGCTAGTAGTTGGGAGAAAAAGACAGGACCCAGCATGGCAGGCCAAATGATGTGGGACAGAGATGGGGCTCAATCAAGGGGATTACTGGATATTCCTGCAAGGGGGAGGTTGGGGTACAGAAGAAGCAACGTGGAACCACTGCTGTAACTGTGATCTTCCTGAGACGGGAAAAACATAGAACAGGTGAAATGGCTCCAGGCTTCAAAGCTCCTCAGCTTTGCCTGTGCCTCCCTATCTCCATTGGGAAGTGAACAAGACTTTGAGAAAAGGTGTTGTATCATTTCTCACCTTATGGACCAGGTTAGGCTAGCAGGCAGAGGGTGCTAGAACAAGGTTGATGTAGGCATACAAAGGAACAGAAGATTGCTGAAAATTGGAGCATGACCGCCAAGGAAGCAGGTGGATTTCTTTACCCATCACATTATTTTCATCAGATGGTCAGCCTTAGAAAAATTAAAGGATAGTGCAGCCTTCTGTAATCTAGATATGCTAGATTACAATTCCCATCATTTTCAATCTGCATAGCCAACGATGGGAGTTGTAGTCTGACACATCTGGTAGACATCAGGTTGGGGAAGATTGTTCTGGAAATAAAATATGGTGATATCAATGAACTCATCATACAAATCTTGGCCTACGTTGTCTGAAGAGACACTCATCAGCCTTTCTTATTAGCTGTATGGCCAGGAAGAATCCAAACTCCCGAATCCCTTCACTTGAATAGTAGAGTATTCATTGATAATTAATTATTGCATCCTGTTTTCTATTTTCAAGAGAAAAAATCCATCAGAGAAAAGAAATACAAAATGTATACAGATCAAAACATTTTAAAGAGAAGGGACCCCTGTCTTTTTATCTATTCTAGAGTAGGTGGTTCTTAAGTTGGGGGGAGGCTGATCTAAGTGGAATCAAGTGTGGTGAAGTATTGTGCTGTCACCATTGCTGGGTCTCAGCATAGATGGCCACAGATGAAGGGTGACCAGCTCAGGCATATGATTAGGGAAGACTCCATGCTTCTCATCTTCTTCTGCTGAGCTATAGAATTGTATATAAAAGAGGGGACCACACATATTTTGGAAAAGGGCGTTTGGTTGAGGAGCAAATTCAGAGAGCAGAGACAGGAGCAGAGACAGGAACTAATGTTAGAAGCACCCCAAACTTCTTGCATCCCTCCAGTGAGTAGGTCCTTCCTCTCTCAGATTGATCCAGCCTCAAGGGAAAGAAAGATTCCTTTATTTTTCATTATACTCCTAATGACTCCAACCTAAGATGCAGCTGGAGCTCAAAGCTATTGTTAGCTTTGAAATGCACTGTGGTGGCAGTGCCTGTTCAAACAAGCAAGCAAATGGAAAACAAACACAGAACTGCTTCCCAATCAATTAGAAACCCCCACATCCTGATTGACTCCCTCCTGCACAATTAGAACCCACGTAAACACATGGTCATAAATTCTGAGTTTGCATTTCTGGGAATAGAAATGAATTCCCATTGCCACCAAAGATACTTCCACCTTCAGACCAGGGCATTTATCAATGGCCTAAAAAGGAGCAAATTATCTTTCAATTAGAAGATTGTCTGGTTGAAGTTTTTTTCTCCCTACAAAGGACAAATTGGTATATTTAGAAATCTGCACTGCAGCACACAAAGAAGAGAAAATAGTCAAAATATTACCTCTCCACCAATATTCTGCCTTTGTACTGGACTATGGTCTTCCAGTAACTGTTATCGGATACAGTACATTACAAATTGTCCCAATATTCAAAAAAGGCAGAAAGAAAGGTGTTCCATTTTAATTGTTTGTAAAATCAACGTGTCTCGGAGTACTTGGGTATTAAATCTCTGCTTTTAGTTGCTAGGAAATTAGCAGTCTTGTCAATATACAAGCAATTATCACTTAACTCCCCTTGGCTGGCTTCTTCACTTGTTTAGTACTGCTTCTCTTCTTTTAATTTATTTGTTACATTTATATTTTGCCTTTCCTTGAAGACATCAGACAATCTACAGAGTTCTCTTTCTCCTTCCATTCTATTGACACAACAACTCTAGGAGGTAGGTTAGACTAAGAGTCAATGATTACTTTTAAGCCACCCAACGAACATCTTCATTGATTGGAACGTACTTGAACATTGGTCTCTCTAGCCCATGTTCAACATTCTAGCCATGACATCATATTGCTCTACTGTGAAGAAATAGACAGTTCCCACAAAGATGATGAAAGATGCCCAAGAATTTGTTTTGGAACTGCTTGCTCATAAATGACTTGGATTTAGGCATGAGTGATAAAGATGGTATCAAATGATTGATGGAAGTGAATGCAAAAGGAGATAGAAAACAGGTCCCACAGGATCGTTCTAACCTGAAGAAATGGACAATAAAATACCAAATGCAATCCAAGGTGTCAAGTAATGCACATTGAGGCAAACAATTCTAACAGAGAGGCTGACAAGTCATGAGTTGCTGGTTGCTGACCAACAAAGAATTCTGAGTAATTGTGGGAAGATAAATGCTCTATTAAGTATCATTAGGGAAAGGTCTGGAAGTAAAACTGCCAATAATCTAATTCTTTTGTACAAATCTGTGATACATCTGGGTACGGACTACTAAAAATGGTTCTAATTGCTGTAACTTAATATGCAGAGTTTGTGACACTGGAAAAATGCATAAAGGACAACTCCATAAGGAAGTGTATCATACCAAAGTGGGTCTTTTTTACCCTAGAAAAAGGAAGAATAAAGGCAGATATTATAAATTTTAAGGATTCTTCATGATCCTCTAGTCCAGTGGCCCCAACCTTTTGGGCACCAGGGACCAGTTTCACGGGGAGAGGTTTTTCTACGGACTGGAGGGGTGGCGTGGTTTTGTGTACTGCCTTCATCCCATGGATGGGGCTTCGCTTGTTTGCACAGCCCAGTTACTGGCATGCCGTGGACCAGTGTCAGTCCACAGACTGGGGGTTGGGGACCCCTGCTCTAGTCCCATGCTCTGCCTAGTGCAGAAATCCAGTACTATGACATTGACAGCATCTTGACAAAAGGCCATCCAACCTGTTTAGACACATTGAACAAAAAAAGAGTCTACCACTAGAGAAATGCACAAAGGCAATTCAGAGATGTTTGGTGTGTCACAATGCTAGGGAGCATCTAGTCAAATAGCAAGATTGGGTATTCAGGATAGTTGAAAAGGGGACTGTTTACACTGTAGACAGAGTTGAAGAAGTTTCTTGGATGAGAAGCGAAACATCTTCAAAGAAAAAAACAGAAAGTCCAGTTGCCTCTTGAAAAAGCACTTTTGGGACTACACTTATATACAGTTTACACAATAGAATCATTTGCAGAGACAATGGTTAGGAGGATGGTGATTTAGTATGGATTGACTTTTGATCTGGCATAAGGGTCTCCTGTAACTTGTAATAAAGACATTTTAAATCCACACTCGGCTTATGCAGGCATTTGCTGGCGTTGTAACTTCGCCGTTTCCTCGGGTTGAGAGAGATTGGTTGGCTCAAGGTCACCCAACTGGCTTTGTACCTGACTAGGCTCACGATCTCCTGGTTCCAAGCTGGCTCTGTATGTAAGTGGTACCAGGAAACAAAACAGTTATCTGATAAATGGGCATTTGGGAGGTGTTTTCCCACCATTCCACAGGAAACTGCTTGGGGTTTTTTTCTGAGAAGTGGAGGGCAATCAATCTTTTGCCTAAGTGGGCTTGCACTAGAGACCTGGTGGAAGTGTATAGAGAAGTTGAGAATTAATCTGTTTGCTTGCCTTCTTGCAGCTTTGGGCCGAAAGAAGGTCCTGCAGCTCAGCGATAAGATTTGACTATGAGGCTTGACCCATAGTTGACAGTATCTATCCTTTACCTCTCTGGTTGCTTGCTGGCATGTACAATATGCATGTTCCTTTCCACTTTTCATTCACTGGTGATCTTGGCCTCAGATGGACAGCACAGAAGGGCATGGTTAGCCTGCCAAGAATAGATACAGCAGACTAGTGTGGGTTTCAAATCTTGTAATTGACTTCTGGATGAATTTGGACAGCTTCTGCCAGCTGAAGAAGGTGAACCAAGGAGGCCAGCAGGAAGCTCATATCAATGAGGGCCATGACTGGGTTACCCAAGCAGGGTGACATCAAGCAGAGAGGTGTTGCAGCAAATACACACAAACACGCGCACGCACACACACACACACACACACACACAGCAGTGAATGCCTGAATCAATATTGGCACGAGCTTCTCCTCACATTCACTGGTATAGATGAATGATGAATATACTCTGCATATATATGAAAGACCCTGGTCTCCAACTAGAACCTTCAAGAGATAATATTTCCAAGATTGCATGTGTCACAATAGGAGAGCATTCCAAAAAGGTTCAGGGGATTCAGCTTTTCCCTTGTGCTTGGCTAACAGAATAGCCCTGTTTGCACAATAATTGGTCTAATAAAGCTATTGCCTCGTTGTGGCTTTTTGGAAGGTGAACCGTGGTGGCACAGTGGCTAGAATGCAGTATTGCAGGCTAACCGTGCTGACTCCCAATTACCAGCAGTTTGGTAGTTCGAATCTCATCGGCTCAAGGTTGACTCAGCCTTCCATCCTTCCTCAATAAAACGAGGACCCAGATTGTTGGGGGCAATATGCTGACTCTGTAAACCACTTAGAGAGAGCTGTAAAACACTGTGAAGTGGTAGATAAGTCTAAATGCTATTGCTAAACACAGTCTGAGGTGCAAGAGGGAAGAATTTGTACTTGCATTGTCCTGGGATCACGGGATACACTGATTCAAGGTGGGTTAAACTCATAGCTGAGGTACAGAACCTTCCCTCCTGATTTCTGCCTGCTGATTTCCCCACATATACTGGAGGCAGGTAAAGTTTTCATTTTGGGGGCTGGGTTTCATCATCAGTTGGAGGGCTGTCACTGATGTCCATCCTAAAAACCCTTGTGTGGGCATAACTACTCTAAGAAGAGAGGTGAAGGAACTGGGAGGATGTTCTGGGAAGTTCAGTCCAAGATGCACCTGGATTGACAGTTCTCTTCTCTGGCACCCTGCGCCGTAGCCTTGTGGACATTTATCTCAATGCTTCTCCTGGGAAATCCTTATTGATATTTTCAGGCTACAGAGCTCTTGGACTAAATTAATGTATCCTGTCCGTCAACTGAACAGGCTTTAAAATACATCTGCCCACAGATGCAGCAAGCCAGGATATGAGAAACAAGTTGCTCAGGTTTCCATTTGTTTATACATCTGTTCCAGCATTGCAGAACTTGGGATCCTCCAGAGTTACAATTCTAGTCATTCCCATAAATGACTGCTGTGTTGGAAGAAGATGAGGGAAAGGGTAGTTAAGAGTTGAAATTCAGTCCACCGGCCTGAGAAAGCTAAACCAATCTCTTTCTTTTCTGCTGGAGGGAATGTTAAGCTTTTGGCTTCCTGAAACCCAGGACCTTTTAAATAGATGTATGTTATACAAGCTAGAAAAAAGATTGTGAGAAGGGGGGAACAAGTCTTTGTTCAGTTTAAATTGCATAGTATTGGTGATTTTCCCCCTTCTTTGGTGAACAATAATTTGCTGAAGACAGCAGCAATTATCTTGTTAAAATGTACTACATGTGAAACACCTCTACTGTACACCTTTTGGGGAGGTAGGTGTGTGAGTGGGTGGAGCAGAAGAAACTATCCCCCAAAAGATAATTCCTCATCTCTCTTTCCTTTTTTAACCACTGGTAATCATCTGGGATCTTCTCCAATTTTTGTCTTTCAAATCTTCCTCAGCCAGGCGGTACAAAACCATGATTGTCCAAATGTTGAACACTGGTGCCTACTAGCCTCAGTCTTTATGGTCTATGGTAGTGTTCAATTTATGACCATTTGTTCAGCGACTGTTTGAACTTATGGCATCACCGAATAAAGACTTACAACACTTACAACTGCAGGAGTGCTTCAACTCCCCACCCCACCTGTCTCCCCGCTCCTTTTATGCCTTTTTCTCATTCTGTACACTACCTGACCGTGCCTGGCCTGGCCCTTCATGAGGCAGCTACTGGCTACCCAAGGCTTTCTTCCGCAGGTCACACATGGTAGTTACCTTGCAAGTCATGGGGAAGGTGTCCTCTGTGGTCAGCACTTGCCTCGCAAAGGGCCAGGCCGGGCACACCGTGTCATCAGTGAGAACAAGAAGATGGCGAAGGACGGCTGGGATGGCAGAGCCTAGGGCAGCAGGGCCTTGAAGGGTAGGATGGTGAGTGCAACTGAGCTGGGGTTGGGCTGCATGTTGCACTGCAGCTTAGGGGTTCTTGCAGATGAAGCCCAGCATGATAAAAGGCGGCTTCTTGGCATGCCACAGCTCTGGGGTAGCTAAATTTTCCATTGTTTCACAATGCTGGGCCAGGCTGGGACTGGACTTTGTGCTGTGTTGTACTGCAGCTCAGGGGCTTGTTGCAACCCAGAGCCATAGTGTGCATGCTCCCTATACTCCCTGAGCTCCAGCCTCTCTGAGCTTCCACCACACTGCAGCACAAGCATGCTCCCTTCAACTTGCACACAGGCTGCCCTGAGCCTCCCAGGCCTTTCCTACCCCCTACCCCCCTGCAGCATCCCTGTGCTCCTTACCTGGGGCTCCCTTCCTATTTAACAACCTGTCTGTTTGGCATTACGACAGCAACTGGGACTAGACTGCCAGGATTGCTGCTACTAAGCTACCATGGGACATGTCACTTAAATATGGGACTGCATCGCATCCAAGAAGCCTATAAACACCATACAAAACAACTAGTCTGAAATGGATTGCCTAGGGGTTAACCATGCAGTTTGAGCCTTGTTGGATCAATGCAGAAGCAAACATGTATCTATGAATGAATGAGTGGAAATTGCCCATATCCTAAATCGCAATGCTCTTTAATAAAATCAACAAATATATCTTTGCTACTTTTTCCTCTAAAGCTTCCCTGAGCAATTTTAACATCACCACCACCCAGGATAGGTTCCTATCTCCTTGCCTTGTGTAAAGCAAAACAATATGCTGTATAAATAATCAATCAAGCAATCAAGTGATGAACAGGCTCATGTGAGCCAGTGTTAAATGCCCGCTCCCCACGAAAGGGAACCTGGGAAAAAAAAAATCTTGCCTTAGTGAAGGAACCTATCTTTATTCCCCTTTGTCAATATTTAAGAAAGCCATATTCATCACTGACAAACAGACTTACGTTTATATTTTTTTGCTTTGTCCTCTGAGTCCCCTTGCAGCTGTTAGCCATTATTCTTATGAACATAGTATGCATTTATGATGCCACCCGGCCAGGCAGATAATTTTAAATGAGTAGAATAAATCCAAATGCAAAAGTGGTCTTTGCTACAGCAAAATGATGTAGCCATAAGTCTATCCCTTTTCTTTCCTATGCTGTCAGTTCCATTCTAGACCAGCTAAATCAAGACTTTGACAATCCTTTTATGTCACAAGATTTTGTCTTACCACGCAAGAGGGTAAAATGTTTTCAGGAATATTTCTAATCATGGAGAACAGGTTTCTGTTGATGTTTTTGTCTTCCCATTCTGAATTTAGTAGGATTCAGATTGATTTTAAACCATTTGACACTTTCAATATCTCACTTTAAGTTAAAGCTTCCCCACCCGCCACACACACACACACCATGTTTCATGGCTGCCTTACATTATGGATTTTGTGGCATTGTTCCCTGCATCCCAAAATAGTAGACAAGTTGCTGAAATTCAGTCAAATTTCATGAGATTATGAATATCTCAGCATGCATGACCCTACAAATGCCTGATGGATTTAAAAATGGTTATAGCCAGAGGCATTTTGCTAGCAAGATTTACAACATTGAACCTGAATTGCGTCTCTCTTTTTGGATACAGGTGTTGTGTGTGTGAATTTAATGTCAAATCTACTGTGTGCATTGTAACTTCCTACTTAAGGCAGACAGCTTTCCACTGACTGCTAGTTCCTATGCCAAATATTATTTTAAGTATGCTTTAAAAAGGTTCAGAGAGGAATTATGAGTTTTCCCACTCTAACCTGTTCTCAGTGTCCTCCTTTAATGTATTCTGTTTGCAGAGATAGAATGCCCACTTCTATAATGTTATCATACAGCATAACTTTCATGAAGAGAGTGAGATGATAATGTCTTTATGGCTAGCTAAGATACTGTGAAGGCTTTGTACTAATAAAGGGAAAGAAAAAAGAAAAGCCCAGAATTGCTGGATTTTGCCCATTGATTCTAGTTGACTGAGTTCGCATTATTAAAGAGAAGATTGTCTATTTGAGGTGTTTGTATACTTAAATATAATCAGTGAGGGGAAAGAAACTGTCTAGAAATATAAAATAAAACAGAAAAACTGCCTTATTCAACTGGGAATCAGAGCAGACCAAGATGTCTGCAAGGATTGTGAAGCCTTAGAGGAATCTGCTCCAGGCATCCTGTGGTCCAGAGGTTTTCCAGAAGGCATTTGAGCAGTTCTGTCCTACAGTATATCTAGTTGGTCTGCGGAATAGAGAGGCAGCCAGAGCAATGGATGAGACTGAAGACTTCTGGCCAGTCACTGATCCCATGCACCACCTTGGTCAATGAGCTGAAGGAAGACACCTAAAGTGGTTTTAAACAAAACAAAACAAAACAAAACAAAACAAAACAAAACAGAATTGGGCTCAACCAAGCATGAGTAGGAGCTCAAATGTGTGCCTAACAGCAGTGAGATAAGAATGGGAAAATGCATCAGTTCCTCTCTATGTATTTTGCATCCACAGGTTTCCTGACTATAGCATACACAATCTTTAGGGGGGAAATGTGCAAGACAAACTGCATATAAGCACACTGAGTGAGGCTGCAGGTTCTTTGCAGACGAAGTCACTCATCTATACTATGCTATGGACACCAGTTAGGCAGAGTCCACTTAGGTGAGCAAGGCAACCTCTTGTGTTGTAATCTGAGTACTTTCAATCTTGTAGAGGAGGGGTGTCAAACTCAAGGCCCAGGGGCCAGATCCAGCTGGCAGGGTACTTAGATCTGGCCCGCAGGGCCGCCCCGGAAACAGCGAACGACCACCCCACGATGCCTCTGCCAGGGAAAAGGGAGCTCGGGAGCCTGTTTTTGCTGGTAGAGGGCTTGGACCACCAGAGGCACCCCCGACATGAGTGATGTCGAGCTGGCCACGCCCACCCCAGCCACGCCCACCCCAAGGTAAAGCACAACCCGATGCGGCCCTAAATGAAATCGAGTTTGACACCCCCTGCTGTAGAGCCTGAAAAAGTGTAAAGGATCATCTGTAGTCTCCATTTCTGCTCTCTGCAGGATTGAGCCATGCCCTGCCTAACTTTTTCTTATGTCTAGATGAGATGTGAGCAGGTAGCTTTGGAAGCTGCATGACACCTTTCTGGAAGAGACTGTAGTGAGACCTCTTCTGAAGAGGACTTCACAGTTTTTGTCTGGTTTATAATCTCTCTTCCTTGGCAACAGGAAGATGGTGGTAGCAAATCAGTTGCAGAAGTTGCCTGATGATTCAGGCTATTTGGAATCTTTTCAGTCAGCATTCAGGTCTGGATATGGGCAGAAAGAGCATTGATTGCTCTGACCAGTGATTTTCATCAGCACCTAGATTGGAAAGTGTGTGTTACTATGTAATTACATTACAAGCTAAATTAGGATGAGGAATGTATGAAAGATCAAGCCAGCCAGTTTCAGGGGACAGTTTTCATGGTTTTCCTGCTGTTTCTACACCCCACCCCCCATTTCCCCATTATTTCTAGAGGAGAAAAAAGCTTGTTAAACTAGCTTGTAAACTGGGATCTTTCTGGTAAACAAAGGGGTCTCAATTCTCTCCACCAATTTACAGTCTAGATTGTTTCTATTGTCAAACAAGAAGTAACTGATTAGGAAAAAGTATGCCTATGGCCACGGGGAAACTGTTGCACAATATGGGAGGAATAAACAATTTGGTGTGGACTGGGAATAAAATGGAGCAGTTAGAACCTTGAGTAGTAATTATTCCACACACTACAACAATTTGGAACATTCAAAAGGAAATACTTTATCCAGCGTTACATAATTCATTGGTGGAATTCAGTAACAGAAGACAGGGTGCCTGGTTGTCACTTGAATGGTTTTACGATGAATTTGATAAATTCATGGAGAAGAGGACAAGTATGGATTATTGGTATTGAAGACTCTGTGTTCTTTTGGGTTGGAGACATCACACAGGAAATACCGGTGGGAAATAGCATGTTTCTGTCTCTTGCTTCTAAGCATCAGAGAAATATTTGGTTGGCCATTGTGAGAAACAGAATGCCAGATTAAGGTGGGCTTTGGTCTTATTCAGCAGGGCTGTTCCTGTGTTCTTATTTTATTGCATTTAATTTATTTATTTATTTATTTATTTTATTGCATTTCATTTATTTATTGTTCCCTCTATAGCATAATAACGTCAATGCCTCGTGGACTCTCTTGTACCTTAACTGTAAAAACAACAGCAGCATAACATCAAAAGCAACAACCTAAACAGTTGCGAACCCTTTAAGCCTGCTTCATTGTTAAAATTGCAGCTCCCTTAATTTGCTTGCTTTTTATTAGCATCTCGATACCCAACTCAGAAAACTTCAAGCTGGGAGATGGAAGAAAAGATCCCCATGCGTACCTATAACCATTTATTACAAAGATTTAAATCCTGCCCAATCCTCTGACTGTAGGTGCTTTACAACGGCATTAATGGAATGGGTCATTCTTGCTTCAGAGCATTTTGTTGGAAATCCCAAGATCTCTTGCGTTTAGAGCGGAGAAATGCTAAAGATTTCTTACTTGATAAAACACAAGTTTGGTGCCAGGGATGGCAACGTTTAAAAAAATAAATAAAATAAAAAAATCCCAGCAGACCATGGAGCTTTGAAAGCTCAATTAGCATGGAAAATAAATAGCTCCAAATTAAATGCTTGACTTGGAGAAGAGATGGAAGTAAGATTGATGAGGAAGGTTATTGTTTCTTCATGTTTTCTTGTGTAGGCTATAAAGGTGAAACTAACGGGATTATGATCTCTTACAGCATCAGCAGAAGAAAGTGACCTATCAGCAATTCTAGGGTCTGCAAGGACTTAGGTTGTCACCCACAAGTGGCCTATTTTTTTGAGACGGAGCTTCATGTTTTCTCCTAAATATGTACAGCAATTAGAATCATTTCTCCTGCATCTGAAATATGTGTACAGTGTACTGAAAGTTTAAGCTGCCAGGCTATAACTTGGAGCTTGCTCCTTTGCCTTTAATAACTTTGTGTTGATTTTATTTATTTTATTTTTTTAGATTTATATCCCGGCCACATGGCTCGTAGAGCCTCTAGGAAGGTTTCTCAAATATAAATTCAGTGAAATCACACATTAATAACGTTCACCATGCTTAAAGCCATTGCAAAGGACAGGCATTTTGCCACCATGTTAATAATAATAATATTTTAAAAATCCATAGCGCATTTCTTTTACATTTTATAGCTTAAAAGCAGATAAAATCAAATTCTTCTGGACTTGGATAGCAACCTATAGGAGACGGAATTAAAAGCCCATTCTTACATTATAAGAATACAAATGAACCTGCCATGCTTTCTATAAAAAGGATCCATAAAAAGCATGCGCCTCCAGGAACTGAGAGATGAATGATAGCCCTGTGGCTGTCTTTCCAAGTCCCTTTACTTTTCCCTTTCTCTAAAACAGACAGAGGACGAGTGATCAAAAATCCAAAAATGAGCGGGGCGGGAGAACCCCATCACTGCAAGGAAAAAGGAGTCAGTATTACTGCAGAATTATTCTGCTTCCCCCCTCTCCTGCCCTTCCAGCTTTCCTGCAACATGACAAATGAGAAAGTTTTCAGCATCCTTTTCAAAATAGGAGGTAACTTTTGGTGAAACCCCTACAGCTTGAGTATGATATTCTTTCACCTATTTAGTTCCAGGGCAATTGAAGGCAGTGTGTATATGTCAAAGAGAGAAGGAAAGAAAGAGAGAATGAATGTCCTATCTTTCAACATTACTTTTGCTAGTGAGCTCAGCCTCCTGTTTGCTCTTACTTCCATTAAATCCTAAGGGAAGTCATCGACAGCGAAGTCCTCCCAAGAAGTTTTTTCAGACTAGGAAATTAAAAAGAAAAAATTCTCAAACATACCGGAAGTAAAAAAAAATCAAAAGTTTCTATCACAAAAGGAAACTTCTACAAACTTTCAGGGCAGAATTGAACAGTCTTAAATATAGACTGTTGAACTAGGCTAACCCCAAAATGTATGAAAGGTCATTATAAAGTGAGGCATGTTTTGTCAGGAGCCAGGATAGAGTTCAAAAGCACAAGTTTATTTCATGCTACCTATACATAAGAATATGATCCACTAACCGTCAAGGCAAATTGGTGCCAGATAAGAGGCAACAGACTTCAAGAGGTTGCTGGACTTAAGTCTCTTATGAGAGCATAGCGACTCTGAACTGATGATGCATTTGACCCCAACCTTGGGCTCAGCCTGGTCATCTCCTACATGTCCCAGATCATTTTGCAATCAGAGAATTCAAGAACATTATTTTCTGCTTAACCCACATTGAGTCAAAGAATATGAGCTAATTTCAGCAAAATTTGATGGCAGCAGGTTGCCCGAATCTAAGCCAGGAGTACTATGTGACATGTACCATATCTAACTTTGATTGTGTGAGGTTGCCTTTTTTAAATCCTCCAGGGAGTACTAAAATTATGATTTCTGAACCACTATAATTAATATTTTCCTAGAGTATTGCTAGACCTATCCTCATCTGGAGGGCATCTAATTGGAGACTACCATGATTAATTCAATATGTTTGACCTGTTTTAGTTAACCTTGTGTCTTCCCTCCCCAATTCCCATCATCTTCAACAAGCACAGAAACACAGGATGATATAACTTTGATCCCAACACATCTGATGGTCACAAGATTGGGAATGAATGCTGTAGGTTATCTGACATGCCTCTTATTTTGGTAGCACAGTGAAAATCCTCAGGAATGGTATACTACTGTCATCATTTATTTTCCTTTAACATTTATATGCACACATGGCTGAGTGAATGATGGAACATCTGCCTCCCATGTGGAATTCAGCCTTGGCATGTCCAGATTAAATGGATCTAAAATAGCAGAGAAGGAAAATAATCCTGCCTTAGGATTTGACCAACTGCAACCAACCATCTTATTTGGAGTTCCAGAAGTGTCAGTATGAAAGATTAGCCCCTAAGTCTTTTGATTCTCTATTGAAAAAGAGATGTGCACAGTTTTAAGGGTACACATGCTTTTGTACTTCTATCTATTCCCTTTTTGGACAATATTCAGATTCACTGCCATCTGGGTTTCTGTTTAGAATATCCAAAACAGATGTGTGAGATTTCCCACAGTGATGCTTATTACAAATAGAGTTTGTGTCCCATCCTTAAAGCTGCTAGTGATTGACATAGCATATTCTCATTTTCCTGGGTGAATTGCTTGGATTTGAGAAACAGGGTAGTGTGTATGTGTGTGTTTTGTGTGCTTGGTTGCTATTTTCATCTGCAAGACACCGGTTTGTTATTATTTATACCTGCAAGTATCAAGGGGCAAGTGACATGGGGATCACAGAATAGATATACAGTATTACAAAATCTACCTCAAGTCAGTCTTTATAAGGCTAATAACATAAAGCTCACAAAAATGTGCATATTGCTGAGACTTGCAGACACCTGCATCAGACAAAAGGTTCTACAAAGCAAGTTGTTAAAGTGGGGAGGAGAGGGACCCAGTGCTTGAGTCACAATGTCTGCGTGGCAAAAGGACCTCAAAAGGAAGATACAAGAAGTATTCCATTTTTGCTGCAACATTTTAGATCACATCAAGGAACTGGTCTCCAAGCTGTTGGAGTGGAACAGAGAAAATGTGATCAATCTGTTTTGAAAATATAACATTCATGAGCCCATCTTGGGCATAATGCACAGTGCTTCCTTATAGATGAAAAACAGAAATGGAGGGAAGTTGGCAGTTTTTACAATAAACTATCTAGACATTTTAGAATGTCAAGCTAAAGAAAAAACTGGACTTGGATGTGTGACTACTAGCCTATGGTTCAAATTTGGTCTGGCAGGCCTCCCAATCTAGCTCACAGGGTTTTAAGCAACGCCTGTTCTCTTCCTTCATTCCATTTTCCATTCCCTTCATCTGGTTGGCTGAGAACCACAACTTGAAGATTCTCCAGGTTTTCTGAAGCTCCGGTCCCTGGATTATCATTTGCACCCTTATCTTTTCTAACAAGAAAAACCAGTTCAGCTGAAAGATGCTATTTCAGGACAGTCTTCCGCTTTTCAAAAAGTGTCTGAAATTATCAGAATGAAGGAACGGGTGGGAGTGTAGAAGGCTTTCCTGCTTGTTGTCCTTATGTCAACTGATTCACTCAAGTTATGGGATTGGAGGGGAAATGGTTCCCTTGGGTCATTTTCATTTCCTTACCCTTGTCAGAAACTCAAGAATCCTCATTGCCTCTGGGAATGTTGTTTACGTTATGTTTCAGAACCATCAGTTATAGCTATGAAAACCAGAAGTTTATTTCTCAGAAGCAAGAAGTTTATTTCTGTGAAGTGGCAATAAAGTAATCCAATGCCTCAGATTTCAATCAATCTTTCAGCACTTCTAATATCCAGAGGGAAGATTCAGGAACTTGAACAGACAGCTGCCTGAAACCCATCCCCAAGTAAATGGAAATGCTAATTTTTGCTTATCCCTAAGGGCTTCCAGAATTCTGTTCACGCATTCCAAAGGCAATCTATGTGGTTCTAAGGACCGAAGCCCTCACTTTGAGCTGGTTGTGCTTCCCAGTTTGGGGCATTCAAGTTCGGCATTGGAGGTTGTGCTTACCTATGCAGTGCGATCAACAACCTGGGGAATGCCGCATGCCATTGCCAAGAATCCTTTACTGATCACATCTGGCATAATGAAGCCAGATGTACTAACAGCAACAAACAGCAGGTCCAGTTTTCCAAGAGGAACCCTCTGCTGGCTGCTACTTTTCAACTCCAAATGCTACCACAGCTAGAGACTAGTTTATCAATCAGTAAGAGAGGAAGCGACAGCGCTGAGATTAATTGCCATTCCATTTGCTTCCCTGCTGGAGAAGTAATGGCCTTGGGAAGGGGGTCTCTTCTGCTCTGAAGATGGAGTTCTCTCTGGCTGCACAATCATCAGCTGCTGGGTCTGACTGGTTGATTTGTATGGATCATAATTTGAACGGGAGAGGAAAACGTCCATCCTTCTCCTTCCCAACCTGTTCCAAAGGTTTTGAGAGGGACTAGTTGTGGATTTCATACAAGAAAACTTTCCAGATTGAATATCAGGACCAACTATTTAAGTTTTAGGTCAAGTGTAGTGGCAGATATTGTGTCCATTTGAGAAAATCTTGACAAATGCTCCCTTGAAGCAGAATTGGTAATGTTATGTGGGAATCACCTTGGGAGGCTGGGCCCTGAGACACTGCCTAGGGAATGGTCAGGTAAGAGATAGAATGACTCAAAGCTGGATAGTGGGTTGGACAAGAGGCTGAGAAGAAACACACACACACACACACACACACACACAGAGTTTCTCAGAGGTAAAGGAGAAGGCAGGGAAATCATAGTTTTAGACTTGCAAGAGTCTGTTAATGTAGAGTCAAAGCAGCTCATCTGTCATGTTTCTTGTCTAGTCTACCTGGTAAGGCTGACAGAACCACTTTTGCAATGATTTTGCAATGATGTGGATGTGGTTTTCTTAGCTGAGGCTGCAGAGAGGGGTGCCCATCAGCTACTCATGTGCCTTTTGTTGTTGGTAATGGAAAGGCCATCTATTCAATGGTTTGCATATCTGGATAATTCTTGTCTCTTTTTCAATAGTTCTGCAATACATCAGCATCTCTAAGTCAGCTAACTGATTTTAGATTAGTCTCCCTCTGCTCTCCTTCCCACTTCCCACCCCTGAAGGCTTCTGAAGGTAACATGGAAGTGACAAAACCTTGGAGAAAGGGAAAAAATGAGATTAAAAGGAAGGTGAAGGGAAGGACTGAGATTAAATAAAGGCAAATATATATATACTAATGCTAGACTGTTAGCTCCCTTTTGGGCTACGTGTTTTTCCTTGTTTTCTAAAAGTTTCTGACATTGTCACACATACACCCTCCCCACCACTAACACATACACATGCGCACGTACACAAACACACACATACACACCTCTTGATACAAGAGAGTGACATTGGAATTGAACTTCTTCCCACTTTTCCCCCTGAAAGATAACACAAACAATCTAGCGTTTTAAAACAAGGCTTTATGCATTTTTTTGCATATTACAACTTTAGACTGTGCAATTTGGGAGGCTCTTGGGTGAAATTAGCAAATGCTGAAGGCTGGAAAAGGAGGGGCTTTGGGTAATAGGGAAGAGCTGGGTAGATTCCCTGCTGACGAGCATTTTGTAGAATAAGAGTTTTGTATGAACACTCCCTAGGCACTGGCTTAAATGACAAGGGGATGTTTCGTCTATTAATGCAATCTTTTTTTTTCCGACGGAATGGGGAAAAAAGGAGGAAAATGATACAAGTTTTTTTTAGAAAAGATCTACAAGCAAGATGCTGAAGACTGGAATAGAATAAGAACCATCACCTTGTAAAGATATTTTTCTTTTCTTTTCTAAGCCAGCCGAATGTTAGGAAGAAATTAAATGAAAGAGTTCTTCACTCCATCTACCACAGCCCCATTTTTTGTCTAAAAACTGAACAGAATAGGAACAAACGTGACGTGTTCTGCAGGGAGAAGTCAGCAACAGAAAGATCATGTTTAAAAATTGGGTAGATTGGCTGAGGGCTAAGGTGGGAACATATTCTACAAAAAAATTCACCCCTACATCCAAAGGGGACAGGCACATGGTCCGGGGCTGAAAACATTGCCGACTCCTTCATTCTAAGCTGCCCCCCTGGTTCACATGGCTCAGATCAGAGCTACTCTTTAGGTGATGGGAAGAACTAACCATCCTCATGGTCCTGGTCAGGATATTATCTCCAGTATCATGAACGGCATTAGCTGCTGGGGAACGAAAATAAATGGCGGCGGCTGCTTCCTTTGTCCTTTCTATGTTCTTCCCAATGGCTCCTCATTGGTCACATGAGGAACTAAACATTGCAGAACCTTTGATCTGGTTTGTTTTGTTTTGTTTTTTAATGTTCCTAAGGTAACAATGCATGAAATGATAAAGATATTTGGTTGGTTCAAAATACATGAGTTTTTTCAGGTCCTGGAATGTCTACCATATGTCAACTGTTCTGGCTGATTTTAGGTTGAAGGAAGAAAACCTGTTGTTTCCTTTGAGGCTGATAATTTGCTGGAGATTTATTGATGAACATCCTAATATCACTAAATGGTTCACATCACTTTTTTTCAGCATTGATTGTCTGAAAGATGAAAAAAAATGATAAATGAGCATAAGCACACATGTATTTCTTTCTTCTATTTGATACATGAGGGAAATACAAGAACAAACCTTTTACCAGGTCATACTACCTCTTGCCCATGGAGCTCAGTACTCAGTGCTCTGAGCAGAGGCTGTTCCCTAGGGATTTTGACCCATCACTACCTCCATGAAAGCTTTTTCATCACAGAGGTCAAGAAAGGACCCTGCTGCTTTCTGTAGGAAAAATATACGCTGCTCCCTTAAGCTCTAGGACACTCCATAAAAAGACTTAACTTGAGAGGTGACTTATTGACATGTACATTTGGACCCCTTGTTGCGAAGCAAGAGTAAGAAGTATAAAAATAAACCCTCTCCATCTTAATCTTAAAGTGACGTGGAATGTATCCTAAAATCCATTGATTTAGCTTTCAAAGAAATCAAGCAAGTTACAATTGGATGATTTTGTCTGGGAGGGGATTAACCTAATTTCCCAAATGATCAAAATGAATAAATTGTAATCAGAATAATGGAAAAATGAGGTTAATCTACTGTTGGACTTTCATCCAAAAGCCAATATTAAACACATGGTGGGATAGCACCATCTGTTTAATATTGTCTTGTGAATGAAAGTCCAACAGAGTTCCTTTCCCATGTTTAATAGAGATATCCCCAGATGGAATGGGACAACTTGCCACAGCCAACTCACCATGGCCAACTCGCCATGGGACAACTTGCTGCAGCACAATTTAGCAATTCTACTTAAGTATTTAAAATAAATAAAAAAATATTTTAATTTTTGCCATTCACATTTCATTTTGTCCCTCCTTTTGCATCCTTTTTTAATGATTCTATTCTACCAGTTCTTTGATATTAGTGTAACTCTTGATCTGCAGTGAGTTGTCCTGTGGTGAGTTGGCTGTGGCAAATTGTCCCAAAGCAAGTTGGCTGTGGGGAGTTGACCATGTTGAATTGTCATAGACCCAAGTACATATTCACCAGATGACTTTGGTTTAGTCACTCTCTCAGTCTAATCTACCTGACTTGATTGTTGTTGTGGGACAAAAATGGAAAGAGAGTGCTATGTCTGCAACTTTCAGCTCCAGAACAAAATAGGGGATCTCAATCAATAAAATTGTTTCTCTCTGTAGATTCCTAGAGATGGGTCTATGACAATTCCCTCTTTCCATTTTTGTCCCACAACAACAATCAAGTCAGGTAGATTAGACAGAGAGAGTAATTGGAACAAAGTCATCTTATGAATGCATGCTTGTATCCCAAGCCACTCTTAAATCAGTGTCTTTAGTTACATTATTTTCAAAGAAATATTTTAATTCCTTTTCAAATCCTCCATTATTGCTTCTTTCTGTAATAACATTTTATTTAATCTTCATTTAAGGGAACTAGATTTCCTATATAAACCAAACTAACAGGATTATGATCTGAAGGTCTTGGGTAATAGTTCTACTTAGAAACCTTAGTGGCCAAATTCTTGGAAATTCAAATTATATCTATTCTTTAAAAGGATCTATTCTTTCAGAAAAAAAATAGGTGTTACTTTTCTGCCTCTATATGGCCACAAGCACTAAATTGTCTATCAAATCAATTTTTTGGGGGGGTAATTTACCTTGAGTGATTTTAAGTTTGTTTTTTTTCTCAGAAGTTCTATCCAGTTGTGGGAAGAACACTTCATTCCAATCCCTTATCAAACACTAAGAAAAATCCATTCATCTCTTCATAAGTCCTTTATAAAACGATACTTTGTCTTCATTTCGGGCATAAATTCCCAATATCGAAATCTTAATTCCACGCAAATTAACTTCCATCTCAACAAATGTACCACTGTCATCAGTCATTACACGTTCTGGTTTTAGTTGGGGATTTATATATAAAGCAATTCATTTTGTTTCATTTTGTTTTGTTCCTGCTGAGATAAATTCTTCCTGCCAGTGAATCACGAATGCAAATTGAATCACACGCTCTTCAGATCTTGAATCTCCAATTTGAACTGAATCAGGGATGATTCAAACAGATTATTAACAAATTAACAGCAGATTATTACTAAGAGCTATTTTTCTTGTGGCTAATAACCATTTATTGGTGCCTCTTAGCCATGTGTTTTCTCTGTAGAATGACCGGTGTGGGTGGGTTAAGTTGTCATACATAAAATCATATGGAAAACTAAATTCTTGCTCCTGCTTTGTGACATGCATAAATGGAGACATGGATATTTTCCTTGAATCTCTGAAAAGGTCCAACAGAAAGCTGGGGAAAGAATAGTTTGTGCCTGGATATACATTTCATCCCAAGGCACAGATATAAAATAAATAAATACAAAAAGTGCAACAATGTAGCAAGCAAGTGACTATAAATTCAAGAGGGGATAAATCAGGTAAGGCAGAACCCCAACTACTCAGAACTAGGCTTTTGAGCAGAGTCCCTCCATAGTGACAAATCTCAGCTCTTTGTCAGCTGCCCTCCTGCCTTTTGCAAGGGAGGCATGGTGGCTCATTCATCTTTGCTTCTCCACTTCCTGCTCATTTGCACTCCTCCCAGCTCTCTACACTGCAGCCATTCTGACAGCTCCTCTTCTAAAGCTGCCAGTGATATGAAGCTTCTTTCAGCTTCTGCAAATCCAGCTGTTTTTCTTTGCCTGTTTTCAGAGCTGTCAGGTTGGCCTTGAACCCCATTCCTTCCTGTCAGTTGCATGAAGACTTTGTTGGATGCTTTATTTCCTTCCCTGCATCTTTACCCTTCCCCCTTCTTCCTCACCCCCGGCTTTATGCTTTGGGAGAAGTAGGAACCCCAAATTTCTCCAATCCATTTCTCTCTTGAAGCATTGGATGCTGATTCCCACATAATTGATAGGGAATTATGGAAGTTGAAGTTCCACACATTTAGAATTGCCTAGTTTGTAAAAGCTGTGATATAGCGTTACTTGCCTTTTTAATGACACCTGAACGATACAAGCTTTTTTCTGACTCCTGGAATATGCTGGATGGAGCCATACTCCAGAATTCACTAGGATCTGAATGGTCTTCAACTTTCCCTTCTCACTAGCTCCTCCTCCTCACTAGCTCCTCCTCCTCACTAGCTCCTCCTCCTCACTAGCTCCTCCTCCTCACTAGCACTGATGATGTTATCTAGTTTGGGAATGAAACATCTGCAAGAAAACAACCAAACACAGAGTACCAAGGACCTCTCCTTTCAACCCTGAGCTATACTGTAGATATTCTTCTTTATTGGTCCTCCTTATCTCTGATACTATTTGCATTTGCTTGCCATTTCCCTGTTTATAGAATCTGCCCAAGACAAGTAAAGGATGCTTCCAGATCATCACTTCTTTCATAGTGTGTGTGGTTGAAAAGGATAGGCAGGAAACATCAGCAGAGCCAGGATGTGTCAGAGCTATCAGTAAAACTCATACAAGTAGATGGGTCTTAACATGCCAGTAGAAAGCCCCATCTTTTTGTCAAAGGCTCAGAGAGCCAGCATTCCATACAGATACTTTAACTATACCTCTCTTAAAAGCACTGGGTGGCTTGGTAAAATTGCCTCATGGATTTCACATGGCCGGTGGGATGTCTGTTAACCATCACAGTAATAAACATTCAGCTGGCAAGTGAAATTCATAGTTCTCTAGAGAACACACAGCAACCCATGAATGACTCAAAATTATTAGCACAGTGTGATGGCTGGAATACCTTGAGATTCATATAAACAGGTCCACATTGCTCTTTTTCTCTCTCTTCCCCTCTAAGCACATACTCAGAAATCAGAGACTGTTTTCTTATACATAAAGGTCTCAAATTCTCCAAATTCTAGTCCTCCTTCCAGAGATAACCCCAGAGCAACAAGAGAAGGAAGGCGGCAGCACCATGGACAGTGCATTATCAATGACATCATCTCCAGCATGCCGCTTTTTCACATTTATGGGTGTCTGCTATGTTTCATGTTCAAGTTGATTAGATGCGGTTGAGTGTTTTACCCTAGAGGAGTACAAACCATACATACATAAATAGATGAGTGATGGCTAGAGAAAGAAAAAGGAGTGTTGATCTCTAATTCAGAAGTTAGCACAAGTCCAGAGAGAGTCGGGTTCATTTGGAACAGATTTTTATACACCTGAGTTGAAAGAAGTATCTCTGTCTAACCTGCCCATTTGTACAGGTTATTGTTGCTGTAAATTTTACTGCAGTTGTTCTCAACCTTTTCTTTACCACAGACCCCCTTTAAATACATTTAGTGGCCACGGACCTCCAAGACCTAATTCAAGATTTAAATCATAACATTTTTTCAACACTTCATGGAACCCCCCCCCCTGTGATGACATCACAGTCCCCCAGAGATCTGTGGACCACAGGTTGAGAAACTTGTGTACTGCATTCTGCTAAAGGGGGAGGGGGGGATCTTATGGGTACTTTTTTAAAAGGAAAAAGAAATCATATCTAAAGGACTGTAAATTGAAAAAAAACAGGTCTGGTTTCTATGACATTTGATGATGAATATTTTGAATATGAATATTCCCTCATAATCTCTCTTTCTTCTAAATTTCATTGCACCGTGATGAAAAGCAAAGACTTTATGAACCAAATTTGAAAAGCATGTCAATAACTATGTTTTTCCCATGCTAGGAAATGGAAGGATAGAGTTACCTCTGTTTGAAATAAGAAAAAAGCCAGAGTGTGCTACAGTCAAGATCATCATAAGGGGGGTGGTTTATCACTATAGTATTAGATCCAGCCCTTTAAAAAAAATCCAGTATTTTCCACAACCACTGTAAATATTTGCACTTTTATTTTTAATTTTAAATGTGCTCTGTGGCCATCCAATAGGTAGGAATAAACAAGAAGTGGACAGAGATTTGTGGGTAGATCAGTCGGAAAGAGGGAGATATGTAAGGAGACTGATAAGATAAAAATGAAATATTAAACTTTCATATTCCTGGGTGTAAACACAAGGTTTACCAGATCAATAATTATGTCCATCTTCTCTGTAGGGTTACTTAACTAATTTTGAATGATGTCAGGAAAACATTAGGTTTCCTGCTGATGTGAAACGTCTGAATAATAATAATAAAGCCAGAACTGAGAAGACATCAACAGACAGCAAATGTCACCTCTGCAAAGAAGCTGAAGAAACAGTGAACCCCTAGTTAATGGCTGCAAGATGATTGCACAGACTGACTACAAACAACAGCATGATAAAGTAGTAAAATGGTGCATTGGAATAGCTGCAAGAAATGCTATTTGCCTGCATGCAAGAACTGGTGGGAACACAAAATAGCAATAGCAATAGCACTTACACTTATATACCGCT
>JANHFL010010122.1:225642-243953 GCA_032468155.1 Oxyrhabdium leporinum | reverse complement strand
TCCCTCTCTATTTCTCATCTGTAATTATGTGGCAGCCTGCAGAGGCCTCAAATTCATGGCTTCCAAGGCTGACACATATGAGCAAGAAAACATTTGTCATTACTATATCACCCAACTTTGGAGTCCAAAGCAAGGCACATATAATCAAAGAATATTTTTAAAAATCTCATAGCAAACCTCCAACTGTTTCAGCCATCACTCCAACATCTTCAAGCAGAAGATGCTGCATAGTACTCAGGGACACGTAACATGAACTTTGTAATATCAAGAGCACGGACTTAGCAATTATTGTATTTGTTAAGTAGCATGGGTTTTCTTGTATCTTAATGTGACTTATTTTTCCTCTCTTTTAAATGTAATGTTAACAGTTTATCAAAACCTTGCAAGATGGAATGTGAAAAGCCTTTTACCTCAGTAATTGGATCCTGTTAGTGCCGATTGATTGATATGTTGTAACATTCCCAAGCTGCAAGAAAGAACCCATCAGTGTTAATTGACATCCAATTTGTCTTTTTGTGGACTCTAAGTGGACTCTAAGTTAACTTTAGATGTTTTTTTCTCATTAACATTTCAAATTCTCTGCCCACGTGTATTTGGAAGTACATTTAAATGATCATGCTAGGAATATTATGAATTAGTATGCACTGATACATAGTTACTGAGCATGCTCTCTAGATGTCATATGACTCAAATTATGCTAGCCAATGAGAGAAAACCCATTATGTTTGAACTTATATATAATTTATTTCTCTGCCTAAGGTTCTTTCCACCTTGTATCTGTGGGAGGCCTACACTTTACTCATGCATAAATAAAAGATACTTATCTACCTTTCTGGCCTGGATGCTATTTTGGCCACGGGTAAAAAACCTAGTCATGATTTCTAGCCAACAGAATATGCTTAGTATTATGTGGTATAAATACGTAACATGTTTAACTTCATACAAGTGACATCCTATGAAAAGAGGCAGGACATTTTTGTCCTACCTGATTAACTTTTCTTTTGTATTTTCCTTTGATGTATTAACCATAAAAGAGAATGCAAGCTGATGCCTAGGATTCCTCCTTTGCATGAGAGCATCTCTTTTTTTAATCAGAATGTTCTAAATAAATTGTAATGAAATTATCTTTCTATCCCGGTTTGCTTAATTGGGATCGGTGCATTCCATGCCACAAGCCTGGAGCCAGATTTTGCTATCGGTATCAGAAAGCATGTCCAGTCTGTTCTGTGCAGACTCAAAGGAGGCAGAGAAGTCAATCTTATTTACTGTCCCCACTGCCAAAGAGTAAGATTTCAAAGAAGCCTAGAAAAGAGGCCCACTCTATGATCAATCCATTTGTCCCAAGAGTTGCTCCATTTATATTCCATCCTTCCATCTATTTGTTTCATTGTTGTCAGCTCTCTGAAGCACCAAATATCTATTGAGTTTTGCTATAGGGAAGGGGATGCTCAGGAGTTATAGCATCAACCACTCAGGCTATTTCCTTCTTCTGCAGATCAATCATGGCTTCCATAGTAACACCGACAGACAAAGCAGGGATTTCCCCAAGGAAATTAAGGAAAATCATTTGGATCCAGGCAAGTGATTAGGTTGGACTAGTTTAACCAATCGTACTTTCGTACTTGCTTCCTGACCAAATTCGATTTCCTCCCTCTCCCATCCTCTCCCTCACATATTCCACAGCGCCAATGAACAATGAATAAAGAGCAGCAAAAAGAACTGGTTTTGCTACAAGTCATTCAAGCAAGCCTGGTATTTTGTTGACCTTGTTCATGCTTTTAATATGCATGAGCCTTAAACAATAGATATGTGCTTTCCATCTGACAAGAAGCAGCTCTGGAACAGCGAAAGGCACAGGTGTCTTTTTAACGGGTACCCAGCAGCAGGTCTGGGCAGCATTTGTAGATCACCTCCATTAATTTTTCCTCTCTGCATGCTTTTGAATGTTATTGCTGGAAGGGCTCTGGCCTTTTTGAAGTGTATGCTTTGGTCCTGGGAACCAATTTTTAGCACTAGAAATATTAGTAGGCATGGAAGGTAAGTGTGCTTAAGAGGAGGGGGGAAAGGAGACCAGAGAGAAGCACAATTTGCTGTAAGTGGAGATTCTGATTTTTTCCCCCCCTCTGAAAGAAATAGGTGTGATACTTTCCAGGAATTGCAAGGTGTCTCACTATTGATGGGGAATGGGGGTAGGGAGAGAGCTGGGTCAAGACATCTTAATAACTAATGCAAAGAACAAAAGGTGCTTTTTCTCACTCCATATAAAAAAGCTTAATGGGTTGGCAGTTGAATCTTTCTTCAAAGGTTGTTGTGGGGTGTGGTTTTCCACTGCATCGGAAAATGGATAACTTGAGAACTCCAGACAGTCCTCGACTTACAGTCCTTCATTTAGTGACCATCCAAAATAGATACAACAGCTCTGAAAAATGTCACTTACGACCAGTTCTCACGCTTACAATCAATGCAACATCCCCATGGTCATGTGATCAAATGTTGGTTGCTTGGCATCCCACATATATTTAACAATGGTCGCACCATCCTGGGGTCATGTAGTTGTCATTTACAACCTTCTGAGATAGCTTCTGGCAAGCAAAGTCAATGGTTAGCATTAGGGTCGATTCACTGAACAATTGCAGTGATTCACTTAACACTCATGCCAAAAAAAAGGTCATAAAATTGGGTGTGACTCACTTAACAACCACTTTGCTTAACAATGTAAATTCTAGTCTCCATTGTGGTCCTAAGTTGAGGACTACCTGTACAACAACACTAGCACTCATCATCAAACTTTACTGTCCCTCGAGTCGTCTGCTTCAGTGGGACCTAAGGGATAGGCCAATTCAGAAATTCTAGTGAAGGACAATAGAAGGAATGAGCAAGAAGGGAAGCATGGATCCCCAGTCTTATTCACCATTTTAACAACAGTTGTAAAATAACAATATCTAATGTTTTGACTAAGCCAAAAATATGCAACTTCCTCTTATCTCAAGGACTACATCAAGCTTTGTATAACATTTGTGGACCAAAGTGGGTGAAACCAGGACCCATTTGAGGAAATTTGAATGATGAAATAGGTGCCTTAACAATCTTCATTGCTCAGACATTGATTGACCCTAACCATTAAACTCTCCAGAAGTACAAAGAGGTCTCAATATTGAACTCCATCAACTTTAGGGGGACAGAACAAAAATGCTACTGGAGTTATGCTTTTTGCATCCTGAGCTGAAAACAACTAAGCCATAGCACTGGAAAATCCAAAGATAATTAACAAATTTATAGATGGCATGGCATCTGGCAATTGTATATGACACAAAATATGGGTCAGCTAATAGAGCTATAATTTCTTCTTTCGTTTAGCCTTTCTGTTTTTCTTTCAGCTAGATTACATAGGTGTAAAATGTATGGCTCTCCACATGGTGCCTGAATTATAACTCTCAGCATCCCAGCCAATATAGCGAAGAGTTCATCTTCTTCATGTTTTTAAACATGCCGCCACTGATACTGCTGACAATTAATAGCTTATCTTGACTATGGAGTTTTGATATCAAGTAAGCAATACCCCAATCAAGATACCGTCAAAGAACCATCATCAAACAGCCCAACTAAAGAATCTCTAAAACCACCCCACCCACACAGACAGGCAAGACACCAGAATATAAACTGACAGCAAACAGCATTCCTTATTAGCACTGATGATGTTACCTAGTTAGGGTAATGAAAAGTCTGCAGGAAAACAAGCAAGCTCAGAGAGCACCAAGGATCCCTCATTTCAACTCTGAGCTACAAATATTCTCCTTTATTGACATCCTTATTCTCCATGAGCTTGTAGAAGTCCCTTTTAATACTGCCCAAATTGGACTCCATTCCTGTATCCTATGTTAGCAAATTTCCCCAGTTTGACTGTGAGTGGTATGAAGTGATTCACTTTGTCTATCCTGAGTTTCCCACTGTTTGTAAAGCCATCATGCCAAGGGGAGGCTAATTCACATGGATCATTTTTTCATTACAGGGCTGTCAAACTCCTGGCCTGCAGGCCAGATGCATCGTGTGCTGGCCCCGCCCATGCCTGATTTAGCAAAGGGGAAAAAAGTCCTGATACATCATGTGACGCCGCCATGATGACACGAGTTTGACACCCCTGACCTAGAATGTCTCACCACTTCCTCTCAAGATCTAAGCATGGATATTTATGAGGGCTATTTAGGGGGATTAAAATAGAAACCTAGATGCGTGGAAGGATGGCCTATAGGGAACCTCTAATCTGGAAAGTAGGCAGAATTCTATCCCAGGGAATTCTATCCCAGGGAATTCTATCCCAGGGAATTATGCTAAGCAAAGGGCCAAAGATGCTGTTCCTTTTTTTTTTTTTTAAGGACTCATGTCTCAGTGAAAGGACAAAAAAAAAGACTCTGTCAGAACTTTGCTATCATGTACAAGATGCTGGAGTATCCGAACAAGTAGTTCTGATGTGAGACAGTTTCTTATGCAGGAAATTTTGACAGAATGTTATTCACAAAGTCAAGGGTCAAATGAAATTGTTTGTATTCTTGTTAAAATTTGGTATGGCTTTCTGCTACACGTATGGTTGATGAATGAAGATAGAAGGAGTCCTGCCCTGGTGGCTGATAATAATGTCATAGTCATAAAGTATTGCACCATATGATCTGCATATCTAAACGAAGTGATTTTATTTTAAATAGCGGAAGATGAACTACATTCAATTTCTATTGATTATGCAGTGGGGGGGGGGAGAAAGAGTACACAGGTCTCTAAGTCAGTTGTCTCAGTGCAGCAAGGTTGCAAAACCATATCTATTTAACTGGAGAAAGGTGCCAATGCAATCAATAGGACTTATCACCTATCAAACAAGTTGAAGGTGGACTGCATAAGAAACCTTGATTTCTGAGACCTCACTATTATAGTTGCCCACCCAACAGAAGAGAAATCAAGATTGGTTTTGCAAAAGACACTTGGATTTTCATGAAAAGCTTTTGAATAAACCACCCTTGGGATAAGAGAACTCGTCTGTCCTTCTATGGATTGCTAACAGGTTCAAAAACAGAAAGCAAAGAGTAGGTGTGAATGGGTTTTTTAATTGGAGAAAAAGAAGAAGTGGAATTTTTCAAAGATCTGTGTGGAAACCAGTCCCCTTTCACTTATTCATACATTATTTTGGCTTAGGGAAAGTTTGCAAAGGATACTAAACTATTCAGGATGATAAAAAAAAAGTAGCTGTGAACACTTCAGAAGGCTCCCTTTTAAATGATGAATGGTCGATCCAATGTTCAGTTGAACAATGGTAAAAGTCAGTCAGTCATTGTTTAATCACTGAAACTGAACTGTTTCTCTTCTCAGCAGCTGCCTTACAACCCCACAAACAACCCCACAGTTACTTTTTTCCATATAAGAGTGTTTGTGTTTGCAGTCCACTGTTCAGGATATTTTATTGTGTGATGCTGCTGGGTTATTCCTCCTTTGCAAGTGGTGCTGTTTGTCCGTTTGTTCTGTACATCCTCTGTCCCATTTCTCAGACATCGTAAAGCATCTCTTCACCACTATCAAGGCTTGCAAAGATTTCTTTTCCCTCTATGTTTGGTGCTATCCTCCTGGGTCACTTTGCACCAGAGCAAATATGCTTCAACAGTGCCTGTGCAAAGCCTCAGCTTGCAGGCAAGGAGTATTTATGACTTGTCCCTCTTCACTAACAGAGCAAACCATTGTATATAAATAGAGAGCAAAGCCTATTTCTTTGTGTCAGTGATGATGTTACCTAGTTGGGTAATGAAACGTCTGCAAGATAACAACCGAGCCCAGAAAGCACTAAGGACTCCACTGACCTTCCTCAATTTGGCTTTCATTATTGCAAGAACAATCGCTGAAGCTCGAAATGGCCCACTAGGTTAAAGACTGAATGCTATCAGTGACAGTAGGGTGAGCCAATAGATGTTGGCTTCCTCTGAAGGGATGCATTTCTAAACATAGAACCAAACAATCCAGGTAGTCTCCTGCCTTAAATATGAGTTTTTTGTTTAATGGGAAAGAGACAAAAAAGTGAAGCAAAATGCTTATATAAACAAAATATGCCTTCATTTCAGCATAGTTTTGATTACATGGACTGTCTGAACAAAGAGTTAGAAACAATCTTTTGGTAGGAATGTAAAAAAAACCCCAAAAAGTCATAGTCAGCATAGGGACAAATTTATATTACCATAGACAGGAACTCTGAAAGGCACCTATATCCCTATAGGGACATTAGCAAGAAGTAGAAAATATGTCACTTCTTCTATCATTCTTTCTTTGTCTTTTCCTCCTTAAGATAATCTTCCCCACTTAATGCTGACAACAAGCCCTGAACCATTCTCTGCATAGTCTGACTAATATGGAAGTTCTAGCAAACACTTCTGGATGGCACTACAGTGCCAATGTTTGTCACCATTTCCATAAGGTTAGAAAGAAAATCATTTTATTAAGAGTTGAATAGTCCTGGACTGACCTGAGATCATTCCTAAAAAGATCATCATTGTCCTCAACAATTTGGAACGTGAAGTCCAACATGACACAGTAATTAAGCATGGACTCATCAATGAAGCATCAACTTCTTGTCCAGCCTATTGGTCTTCCCAAATGTATCTTGTGTATTTTACATGGCTTTTTATTTATTTATTTATTTTTAAAAATAAAGGCAGCTGTGGAAAAATGATTTTTAAAAAAGTGGTAAGCCACAGGAATAGAAACTTGATTCTTCAAAATAGAAATGGGGGGGGGGGAGATAGGATAAAAAGTATATAAAATTTTACTAGTTTTGTGCTTTCCATCCATAGATTCGTGAAATACATAGTTTTGTTCATCGAGATATGCTTTTGTTTCTCCCATCCATTGGCGCTCAGGCATAAGAAGGCCAGAAGGTATCTCTAGGTGACATTGTCTACCACTTGTTAATTGCTTTCTCATTTTTCCAATGTATTAACAGCCTCTGAATATTTGGGGTGCTGCAGGCTAAGCAAGATGCAGTGGCCGTGTGACCAGAAGGCTCAGAGATCATCAGCATGCAAGAAGCTGCTTGCTGCTGTTCTCAGCTTTTGAATACAAATCGGGACTTGGTCCTCAGTTTTCTGAGCCACATTAATAGCCCTTTCTGTTGTGCATTCGCTCTCTCCACTCACAGCTAGTGATGCTGACAAAAGAGAGGACGGGAAGGGACGGTAGAGGATTGTGAATATTCAATGCCTGCCACGATTACTGCAGCAAACATTGTCAGAAGACGATTCCTCTGTGAACCGGCACAGGATTGGGAAAATGTGCGGAGCCGGCAATTTTTATTATTTTTTTTTGATAACAAAAAAAACTAGAAGGGTACAGCTGAAAGATTTCTGAAGGTCATGGTGGATCTGTTGTCCCCCAGAAGGCAAGCCTCCATTTCTTGCTGTGGCTAGAAACAGGACACAAACCTTGACTAGTGCCTTCAGGGAGGTTTCTAAAATGTCTCAGATGATAAGTCAATCACCTTTAGGAAAGTCCAAGATTTATTTATTTTTAAACCGTCTCAGGGGCAACTTACGAGCTCTGAATGCAGATCATCCTAGGTGTAGACCCCAGTGTTCCCAATTAAAAGATTTGAGGAGCAAGTAAGAAGCCTGAAGCTTTCAAGAATTATGGTTATTAGGAGAGATCACAGTTCCATCTGTTCTACCCATTTAATATGAATGTTTCCTGTGTTCAAAAACAGGTTATTTTTTAAAGGCTCCCTTGAGTTGAGTTTCACTCCAACAAATACACCTCTGTGCAATTTTTTGGCAACAATATGGAAGTGATTTGTCACTACTTTCTTGTAGGATAGTTTCTAGACTTTCATGGCCTGGGATGTCTGGATAAGATCTTCTCCAAGCACCAAGCAGCTCAAACCTTGCCAGGGGATTTTTTTTTTTTTTTTTAAATAAAGGTGATGATCACAACTATGTGATCAAAGCCCTACCCCTTTTTACAGAACCACTTGCAGAACTCCCATCTACAAGTTCTGGTTAGTTTTTTTGGAATTAGATAGCTAAGTAGTATCACCAATAAAAAATATATATCCTATAGTTATGCTTTGTTGCTCAGCACCCAAACTAATCAAATTAGTTAGCATTCCAAACTAATCAAAATCTGTACGAACTATTGTGATCCCATGAGCTTGATGCACTCTTTGGATCCATTTATTTAAGAGTTAGGATAGGTCATGCAGAACTCTTCAGTACATCCTCTGCAATCATTTGTCTTTGCTATTTATGGGGATTGTAATCTAAAACATCCATTCATAAAATTCAGTGTCTTTCTCTAAATGTGTGGTTTCCAGACAAGTTAGGCTACAACTCATATAATGACAGTCACAATTATCTTTGGAGAGCATTCTTATATCTGGAAAGCATAAGATGGTTTGGTATCCTCCAAAGTTTTCAGGTCACATCTTTTAATTTAGAGTGACCCAGAGAATGGTAGGATACACGAAGTGTTAAATAAAATCTAAATATATTCAGCAGAGTTTTATGGGAGCCCTAAACCCTAAGTCACAAGGGAAAGTGGCATCTCTGGATAATTTGTTCCTGTTATATGTGCATGTTATATGAGTATGATTGGGATCATTACTACTTCTAAATATATAGAAAAGAACCTCCCCTAATAATTTTGTGGTTGTCTAAGTCTGCAATTGTGAAGGCAGTCTGATAGGTATTCTGGTGCCTGGGTTTGTGTGCCTTTATATGTCATAATTGAAAATTGGTAGGTAGTATCATTGTTCCAGTCGAAGTGTAATATGTGAAAAGCCAAATGACCTACTCAAACAGCTGGTAATCTGTACCTCTTTGCAATTTCAGCACCAAAGACAAGGATAATAAGCTGCCCAGAGTTGCCTTATTGGGAAGATGGGTGACATATACATTTAATAAATAAATAAAATAATTCCACATTGAGCTCATTACAGTCTTTTAAATGGGAGGTTCCCAGCATGCCAACAATTTTAATACAAGAGAATCAAGGTCGAACTATAGAGTTCCCTGATGCTCTCTGAGCTTGGTCATTTGACTGCAGACACTTTGTTACCCAACAAGTTAACATCCTCATGTCCAATAGCGAAAGAACCTGGCAAACTCTATGCTCCTGAATGAATCTGTATTGAAGTGAGATGCTTATCTGCCCAATGTGCATTCTATCCTTTTGATGTTTCAGTTAAAATAATGTGGTGGAATAATATATTCCAGCCACGTTACCAGCCTGTTTAATCTGAAGAGTATTCACTTTTCTCCAATCCTGTTTTGCCCTGTTGCTTCATCCAATACTGCTTTGATGCCATAAAGCTGGCTGATGAAATTGTAATTGCACTGTGCTGTCTCCTTTTCAGGCCATACTTGTGACTGGTCAAGTTTTTTGGGGGGGTTGATTTTTTTTAACACTGCAGGTGAATAAATCTGGTTCGGCAGTTGTTAGATTCACTGGGACCCAATTTCTATTTTCTCTAAGCAGCATGAGGATGAGGATGGAGTTGCAACATTTGGAAGGTTATAGTTTCTCACCAATGAAATACTACAGTAGTTAGCTCGGTGTTTCACTGCACAGACCCTTCCAAGTGTGAAGTCTCAACCCTATAATATCTGCTCCAGTTCAATCAATTGAGAGCATCAAATAGCAATACCTTGGGTTGGTGAAGCTTGATTTAGTCTTGGATTCAGACTGAAGAAAGATTTTCTTTGGATTTCTCCTCCATTCAGGGTGCTCGCTTGAGTAATTTCTTTCTAGCTTAACAATATCTTGCAGAATTGTTATAAGAATGCACTTCCCTGAGCTCCCTCAGATGATGAAGGAATAAAGGAATCAGGAAAGTTTTAGAGTGGCAGCTTCATATACAAAAAAACAGCTTTGAGGATTTTTCTTTCTTTTTTTATGTCCTTGTTTGCTGTATGTCTAATCACACCAGACATGTGCAATTTAAAATGCCCACACACAGTTTAAGGTCAGGCGTCTCTTTTTTTCAAACAACATGTACTGCTGCAAGCCAAGGTTTCTAAGGAAAGAAAAAGTCTAGTTTTTGAAAAGATCTCTTGAAAAAGCAATCTCTGACTTCAATCATCTCCAATATGTGTCTGGGGCCATTTTTGTGCCTGTGAATTACCTGAGTGATCCCATGCTTAGAGCAATCAAATGCTTAAAACCATTTAACAGCATCCAACCTCACTCTTTCCTGCATGGAGAAACAGATTTAGCACCCCCAGTTTCTGATCACTGAGGCCTTTTTTACCAGCTGCTTTAAGTATGTTGATCAGTGAATTGTTCATACAGACATAATGAGCAATTGCTCTCTTGAGTTAATAATTGATCTGAACGAGATGGAATTAAGGAGCCACTGCTTAGTCATCATAAAACATGACTTTGATGGATATTTTTTTAACACAGAGGTTACTGCTGCTCCACACTCCACCCCCCCACCCCCCAAATAAATTATCTAATACATCCTTATAAATTGGGGGTGGGGGTGGGGGTAACTAAGAATCATTGCTGTATAGGGTCCAGAAAAGTTCCAGTTCAAAAAGGTTCCACAGACCTCCAGCCATTATGAGTTACAGTGAACTATTCTGTGAGTTCAAGTGCAACATAAATTACATGGCTCTAGAATAGGAATGTGTATTTCTTATAGCTGGAAGCAATCTACATAGTGAGGGCCATATTCCATAACTAAACATGTTCTCCTGATTTTTTCCCCTTATTTTTATCACACACACACACACCAAAGCTACTTTCAACTGCCATTCTGAAGGCAGAGGGAAGTTGAGGAGCAGGCAGTTTTCATTACCGTGCCAGAAAAAAGCATTTCTAAGATAACAGAGACTGAAGGAAGCCTTCAAATGTTTTATCGCCACCCCAGTACTTACAGCTTCTATTTGCAACAAATCTATTTTCCCTTCTCTTCTAGGGCTGAAGTATCTGGCCTGACACAAATACCAAAAACACAAATACTTTGCTTTGACTAGGACTGACAGGGAAGATACGGTAGCTTGCTCAACCCTACCATCTAGTTATCCCTGTTGAAAACTTCAGAGAAATGAAAAGCTTACTTTATCTTTTGTGATTTTGGGGAGGGGGCGGCTGCTCCTAATAGAATTCTTTTTTAAAAGGGGCACTTGAAGTCTACCCTTTCCATAGCCACCCATTAGTAGAGCTAAGTTGGGAATGAGTAACCTTTATTTTCATTGAAGACATTTGAGAATTAAGGGGGGGGGAAGCAACAGTGTTACCGGAGCACTGCCTCCTTCCCATGAGAATTAACTATGAGGTCTGCGGGAATATTTGCAGCTGGAAAACTACTTGGCTCGCTTGAATGTTTTAACTTGAATGTTTAACGAGAGCTTGTTTAATTGTAGTGGATATAAATAGATATTGTATATCTGTGTGATTGTACATCCACATGACAAATACAGTAAATATGTAGGTTTCATTAATCTTTTCTTTCTGTTTCCTTTTTACTTAACCATTTCTCACAAGCGCCCCTTAATGGATATATGATGATTAAATAAGATTACAAGAGCTAATCTGCCTGTGCTGTTACTAGTTTTTAATTGTATTAATTCTGGCCCCCATTTTATAAAGCAGTTTTGACCAAAACTTGGCCAGACGCTGTCTATGTATTTAAACACTAGCTGTTGTCCTTGCTCTAGAATCACATAGTGCTTAAAGTCCTTGTATTCAAAATTACATTTTCCTTGAAGGCTGTGTGTATGAAAATCTTCTTTGGTGTAACTCATCATGCAAGTGGGATGTGTTGTTACTTTGAAAAGAAGGACAGGTACTCTGCTGATGATCAGAGGAACTGTCCTTTTCTCTTCCTCCACCCGCTCCCTTTTAAAATATTACTGCGTAAGGTCAGGCTCTTGTATTAATAAGGAAATTGTCTCTAGCAAATCCCGGATAATTAAGTCCCAAGAATGAATAAAATGGACAGCTCTAAAAAGTATGGGACGAGACAGATATTTGAATTTGAGAGTCCATTTGCTCTATTTAGCAGCCCATTTGCTGCTAAAGATAATATCCATCTATAAAAACACATTGTCATTTTGCTGTGAAAGTTACTGTAGAAGAAAGGAACTCTTTCCCATACACACATCCTGAACCTTTATTAAAGTCACTATATGACACAGGATCTGATGGAAGCATATCACTCTGTCTTGAACCTGACTTTAAAAAAAACACCTGCAATCCTAGCCAATTAGAAAACTTAATATAATATGATGTCACAGTGACATCTACAGAGCACAGGGTTGTCAAACTCGCAGCCCACGGGCCAGATGCATCACACATTGGCCACGCCCATGCCCGGTTTAGTGAAGGGGAAAAAAGTCCTGATAGGTCATGTGACGCCGCCGTGATGACACGAGTTTGACACCCCTGACATAGCACAATATGGTTGTGTTGAGATCACAGAGGAACGCTCAAGCTCCCAATGATTGGAGAGGAAAAATAGGATACAACCTTTTTATGCCAAGTAGTTCCTAATATCTATTGTGACTGATTGTCACACCCACAAATATGTACTACTATTTTATGCCAAGACCTTTTAGTTTTAGACAGGAATAAGAGCACAGTTGGTATAAATATCATGAGCTTCTCATATAAACATTGCAAATGGGGAATCTGGGATTCTATGAACCCATGAAGGGACACATTTGTGGGTGTGACAATATTCCTTAAATGTATTCATTCAGCACTGACCAGCTCAGCACTGGTCCCTGAAACAGTTTTCAAGACAGAATTAAATCTCTGTCTGATGCCAACAGAGATGCTGTTGGTGAATATCACAGGCTGGGAGTGAAAGTCCCAGTTCCAGAGATATTCTCCTTACTGAAGGAAAATAACAAATATGTCCCTTTCCTGTCAAATACACAAGGCATTAGTGATAGAAATAATCACATGTGTTTCTCTCCAATCTCAGTAGCGAAAATGCAATAACTATCAAGTTGATGTCTTCCCACAGTTAGGCTTCACTTTGCTTAAGGCTACCTCTGCTTCAGCAGGAAAAAATACCAGTTGTCTATCAGGCAGAATTCTGATTATCACTCAAAAGAACAAAGAAGCCTATCCTGCACATACGACATCCAGTATGGAACTCCAAATTCAGAACAGCCAAAACCCTACCCAGCAGTTCTCCTATCAGGCACTGGCCTTAAAATCCTGGGTTAGGGAGTCTTTCCAATCCAGCTGATACAGAAATGGTGGGCAGTCACGTTTTGTGGTTTAATGAGGGTTGTTAGGTGAATACAGTAACCATCATACATGTGTGGACACATACATACCCAGTTTGTGCCACAGCCTGAGATACATGGAAGCATAAAAATAGGGGCACTTAGCACCAGAGTGTGAAGAAAATTCAGTGATAAATGATGAACATGGCACAGTGCAGAAGGCAAAACACAAGGTACAAGCTTCATCTTTGAATAGGCTGTTGAGCTTCAAGGAATCTGTTAAGTGTCTTGCTAGCAGAAAATCAAGCTTTACTGTACTCTTTCTTCCATAAGGAGAAAACATGTCAGAATCACTAGCCATACCTTACGACAGTCTTCCCCAACTTCGTGCCCTACAGCTGTGTTCAGTCTACAGCTCTCAAAATTTCCAGTCAAGTTTTCCCTCCCAAAACTAATGGTGGTTGCTAAGTTGGGGGAGAATGCCTTATAGGAATCTGCTGAGCATGGATAGAATGCTAGATAAGGATGATGAGAGACTAGTGAGTATGGCTTGTGGTTACTCTTTGCAACATGAAAATGATGGTGGGCTTATAGGGTTATGGTGAAGTTCTTGTAGTAAATAAATATAAAGAATGGGAGACACGCTCAGCATTTTAGCAGAAAGACTTTGCATGTCTTCCTACACAAGCACCATTTGATTTTCAGATAGGAAAAGAAAATGGTGATTACTTTTCCCAAGAGGATGTAGACTCTAAGCATAGTATCTGGATAGGTGTTGGTTGTTGTAGAGAAGCGTATGTCAATTAATCTTCATGGTAATTGGAAGGAAGAGATGGAAGAGTCCTATACAGACTACCCCAAATTGCATTCCATTGTCATGCCAAAACACTTATCAATTGAGTTGAATTCAATACAATACAGTTTTAAAAAATATGGATATCTTATGCTTATTCCTTAAATCTTATATCAGTACAGTATCTTATTTTTTTGTGGTTGCCATTAGTTCCAAAACTATTGCTCTACTTCTCCTTCCTTTCCCATTGCCCATGCCTCAGAGTACATGGCTGTGCCAATGGATTGGTTGTGAATTTCCAGTTCCCAACATGCTTCAGGCATAATCTTGACATCCCTCTGTCCTTTTTGGGGGTGAAATTCAACTATGGAGAATGTGGTCTCCATTATCCCCATCGCTAGAGGTGGCCAGATCTGACCAGTCAGTCCAGTGCTTCACTAAGACGGCATAATAGCACCAATAATGGAGCTGCAACAAGAGAGGGCCCTGGCTCAGTCTGAACCCTGTGCAACTCCCCAAGAGTCACACCCTGAGGGACCTTAGCCGCATAAATAGGAGGCTCTCATCAGGTTAAATACAACGGCAGGTCTTTGCAAGGCTGACTCTATTCCTGCATCCCTCCACCCACCCACCCACCCACCAGTGCAGAGAGAAAGGGTTTTTAGTTCTCTCTTTTCTAGAGGTGGTCCAACACGGTCTAGAGGAAGTGTCCATCTTTGGAGAGCTCAGCCACTGAAGCAGACCGGGCCGAGCTCAAAGCCAAACTTTTGATTGGTATCTCCAAAATCTTGAACAGCCACATCAACCAATGGTAGATGCTCCACATGTTGCGTCACTACTTGTAGAACTGTCCGCTCCTGACCTTTGCGTACCTGAAAGTATATAAGATAATTTCAAAAGCAAAATCTTGCAGATGTGAAATAATGGCTGCATCAGGTTTGAAAATGTTTCATCAGGGGATTCAGAAAAACAGTAGATCAAACATGGTTGAGAAAGCATAACATCCCTTAATTTGGCAAGCATGGACCAAGGAGGCAATGGCTCTAAATTCAGAAAAGTATGGGTATTTTTCTCAGAGTGGAATAGGGAGGAATATTTTATTCTGGTCTTTTAACATGTTTCACCTATTATGGCTCATGAGAGAGTTGGAAAATGCTGAAAAGAAAGATGAATGAAAGGGAAGAAGTCATTGAAAGGGTTTTTGGAGCAGATGATTTTCCTTCATGATAATTTTGGAATACTCAAAGTTCCACCATGTGATGGTGATCTCACAGGCCAATGCCTTCACTTTAAGGTCCAGGTGTAATCACTGTGATCTGCAATTCACAGAGTCACTTCATGTTGTGGGGATGAAGATCAAGCAATACTGAAATGGTCAAGAGATACACAAGTTAGAAGAATGCTCTCTCACCTGGCAGCCATCATACAAGGCATGGATGAGAGTTTCTGTGCTGTTGTGCATCAACTCCACATCATTGAAAGCCCGAAAATGCAGTGCCTTCATGTGGCTGCTGGTGTCAGCTTCATACCAAGCAGCCATATTTTGGCAGAGGAGTGTGAAGTTCTGCCGGGCAACAGCACTCAGCAGGCGCAGGAATGTGAGTTGAGTGACCAGCACAGGGTTGCCATCTGTATCCACATAGGAGAACTGGGAAGGAGAAGCAGAAGGAGAAGAGAAATAAATGGTGAGTTAACAGAAAGCCATTATGTTCCTTCCAGTCTACACTGCAACCTTCTCACAAATAAAGACACAGAGTGGCTATAATGACAATACACACTAAGCCTTTTATGTTCCATTTGGCTTTGAATCCAGCAATTATACTTTGTAAACAATGGCTTGGGTGCATTGTCTGAACCCGGCATCTGCCAAAAGAGCCAACATGGTCCTAGATTGCATTAGCAGAGGGATAGAATCAAGATCATGCGAAGTGTTAATACTTTATAATGCCTTGGTAAGACCACACTTGGAATATTGTATCCGGTTTTGGTCAGCACACTATAAAAAAGTTTTTCAGACTTTAGAAAGAGCTCAAAGAAGAACAATAAAGATGATTAGGGGATTGAGGGCTAAAACATATGAAGAATTGTTACAGGAATTAGGGGGCCAGGGTGGGCATGGCCAGCCTGACATCACTTGTGTCAGGGGGCGTGCCTGTGGTGGCTCGAGGCTCTATCAGCAAAAACAGGCTCCTGAACTCCATTTTTGGCTGCAACAGTCTCCTGTAAACCTCTGCCAGTGAAAACGAAGCTCGGGGGGCCACGCGCAGCCCTTGCAAGCTCCGTTTTCATTGGAAGAGGCACCGTGGGCCGGTCCTTCACTATTTCCAGGGCGGCCCAACAGGCCAGATCTAAGCACCCCTCAGGCCGGATCCAGTTCCCAGGCCTTGAGTTTGACACCCTGGTATAGGGTTTCCTGCTTGAGCAGCGGCGTTGGACTAGAAGACCTCCAAAGTCCTTTCCAACTCTGTTATTCTGTTATTCAATCAGTTATGAATCATATCTGAAGAAAGATGGCTTGGCCTTGCATATGGATTTGATACTGCATTGGGCCATGACTTTGATTAACAGAAAATGGGAAATAGTACTGTGTTTCCTTTCCAGATTTTCTGTAGGTATAAAGAAAGCTTGACAGAATGGAAAAGGTTACCTTTTTGCCTCTTTTGAAAGTGCTGAACCAACTTCCTGGTTGCTCCTTGCTCCAGGCGGCAAACCGTACCTAAAGGCATAGATTTCATATTGTTGCTCATCTTAGGGTTTTAAATTCAGGTTCCTGAGCCAAGTAACCTGTTTGAGGTGTTAGGGCAATTTACATAGTTTCTGATCTTTCTCCTGAACACCTCTTTAGTGGTCAAGTGAGCTACTTACAGCCTCAAATTTCTTGTCAGGAAATAAGCAGGTTTCTCCACCAGCTGTGAAATTACAGTAAACTTTGAAGGCATCTCGGCTGCATCCCTGGTTTGGATCAATCCAATATTCACCTAAAGAATATTACGTGGATCAGTGCAGAAAGGCTTAGGGAAACCATGAGGAAGTAGGCCCCTCACAATCAGAAAGGTTTGCAGACTCTCCCTCTTCCCCAGTTACCAAAGGCAACACGCAGATCCCTTTGATTCTCAGAATTAGGGTAGACAACACATTCTATTCTGAACCCACTGCTTGGAATTTCACCTTCAAACTCACCATCTTTGAGATGAGCATGGCAAAACTGAAGCTCCTTGCAGACCCTGGCTGGACTGTCCAGGGTGCCCAGTGGGCATCGCATTTGCTCCACCTCATCGTGTAGAGAGCTCAGGGCTGCCAAAACTTCTGCCAGTCCATCAGCATCAGGATCAATATCCCCTTCCCCTGGAGCATCCCCCTGTTCTTCAATCTCCCAGTCTTGGCGGCTTGTGCGCCCACTTCCCATGGGCATTGGATTCTGCAGTTCAGCAGGGCGGCCCTAGAAGTAGGAAAACAAAAAACAGAAAGAAGACTCAAAAGTTTGTGTACACACATGATGTAAAGTTAGACCTGATAAGTAACTTGGGTGGGAGATCACCAGAGAATTCCAAGGCTTCAACCAGGCAGAAAATGTTTAAAACTACAAAAATGGAAGAAAGGAATCATAAACCACTTCTGAACTGTTATCATGTACATGTCCAGAAAATGTCAGGAATCAAACATAAATCAAAGGAGACCTTTTAAATTTATGTTGCCAAAACTCAAAGCAAAGCCTTCATTTTTAACATTTCTTTGAATTTTGTAATGTGTAAAAAATGTGGACACATGCAGTATTTACATTGCTAGAAATTTACACAAAGATGTATGCATTTTAATATCCATCTCTCCCAATGTGGGAATTTCTGTATGCTTTTATAACCATAACATGTATTATTAAGAGAAAATGCAGTAAACATGCGGGCAATGGGAGAAGATGGCTAGAAAAATGCATACAGATACAACAGATGTACCATATCCTAGAGAAAGCTATATAGAATAAACCATTTACTTACTGGTGGTCCTGGTATCCCTGATGGTCCTGGATCACCTTTTGCTCCAATAGGTCCCTGCAGGAAGATGGACCAAGAACTTGGTACCAATGCACATATACCTTTTTACCACTCATATCTGATGGCTTTGGGAATAGCAGTTTAGCAATATCTGCAGAGCCCAACTCTGCTTGAGTAGCTAGTGTCAGGAGCTAAGCATCATAAGCACTATTCAGAGCCTCCCTTAAGTACACGTCTCTCCCCATGATTAGATTAATAATAATAATAATAATAATAATAATAATAATAATAATAATAATAATAATAATAATAATAATAATAATAATA
>JANHFL010010122.1:209458-225622 GCA_032468155.1 Oxyrhabdium leporinum | reverse complement strand
AATAATAATAATAATAATAATAATAATAATAATAATAATAATAATAATAATAATAATAATAATAATAATAATACATTACATATCAACCAAATGTACAATTTGTGGTACATTGGTTGCCCTCTCAATTACAACTATTATCTTTCATTGACCCAGAATTTAAGTTCCTTTGATACAGACTTTCAAAATTAAAGCCCTAAGAATAACAACTTGTATGTAGACAACTCCGGTTTAATCTCTTCTTCATGAGCCCTGCAGTATTGGCTGGGACTTACCAAAGACCCTTTGGCGCCTTTTTGTCCCAGAGGGCCCTATGGAAAGACAGAAAGGGTCAACAGGCAAAAGGAGTTCCTGGATGTAAGAAGAAGATGGCAAAATAGCATAAGAGATAATATCATTTTGCAAGGAAACTAAAGAAATAAAGACAACGTCAGAAAGTATGGATAGGCAACAATGAAATAGCGATAGTGATGCAATACTGTAAGAATAAATGTTTTTAGATAACTGGGGAAGAACAGATGAGAGACGCACAGCCACATAAAAGGAAAAATAACTAAGGTTAGAGGAAGAGGAAGACAAAAGTTGCAGCGTTCCAGAGAAGTTCTCATACCAATAAGCCCATATCCTGGGCATTACTGAGTGGGAGCTTTTGAGGAATTATTTTGGAAGCTACTTAAATCTTGTATGAAATACTTACTGAGAGGCCAGGAGATCCAGGTGGGCCTGGAGGACCATGAGGTCCAATATTGCCCTTAGGAGGAAGAAAAAGAATATCAGTATTGTGTGCCTGACTGGGAAATCCCATCTTAATCAGCTTCCATCTACAGAGTCTGTTCCCATCTCAACCAGCCTCCATCTACTCACAAGGTCGCCTTTAGTGCCTGGTGTTCCCTGGTTCCCTGGCAGCCCCTGGTCACCTTTTTCGCCCATCTCACCTGGAGGGCCAATCAACCCAATGAGTCCCACATGACCCTAGAAGGAAAAGGGAACTGCTTAGTAAAAGGAAAAAAATAAGACTCTGATAAAGCTGAGAGAGGAGAACTTTGAAACCAGTGTATAATAAAAGGTGTATGAGATACTTCACATCATGGAGGCAAGAGGTTCTGCACTGTCATTTTGACCAGGTATTAAGGAGGGCTGATCTAAATTTTCTTCTGCCTCACTTCAGAAAAAGTGGCTTTTGTCCAACAAAGTAACCACTCCATTGCTGAGAAGCCGCTTCTCTTCATTGGAGTACTTCTGTCAAAGCTTTTGAAAGCAAAAGGCCATTTTTAAAGTTCTACATGCCCCATCCCCATCCCTACACATAACATATATACACATATTTCTGGATCTTGCTAGAAAAGAGAATTTCTCCAAAGCAAAATACAAGCTGTGTTCATACACCGAATGTAACAATGGGTGCTGCTACTGCTGGGTAGTGATATAACCTGGTAATCCAGTGGCAGCTGTGCCTTCATCAAAGAGCAAGAAGCCATCTTGGCTAAAGCTATCAAGAAGCTGCTTTTTTTTTTGTTTATTTGGGGAAAATAAGACAGACAAAAGGATCCAGAGCAGTTCTGTATTTGCAGGATCTTCTAGGAATTTGCTTTTAGGTCAAGAAGCAAGAAGAGCAGGTTAGCACTCTCTTAAAATTTTATTCTGTTCAGTGTAGTTGGCTGTGGGATGTTTAGCTTAATCCAAAGCAACTATGTTTTGTATTCAAACTGTGGCATAATGCACAATTGCTAATGTCTCAGTTGACCTAGGTGGAAACCTAGTTGGGTTTCTATCAACTGTCTTATTTTTTTTGAACAATACTGCTGAACAAGAAGAGTTTAAGTTGTTTGTGGCTAAAATTGACCTCTACAAATCCATCCCTACTGACTGTATTCATACAATTGTGTACACAACACTTTGCTCCAGTTAAGCATGGCGTGAGAACCGAAACAACTATTATCCATTAGATAGACAGAAAGCCCAACACTTTTACTTAATGCAGGTAGTTTTCTGGTCACAACCCTAATTGGACTTGGAATTGTAATTTCCATTGCTAAGCAAAGTAGCCATTAAGCAAAATATCAAGGTGACCATACCACTTAGTGACAGTGGTTCCAGCAGTCCCAGTTGCAGTGTTTAAGCAAGGACAGCATGGCCATTCAGTAAGGACCTCATACTCATCAATTGCTGCTTGATACTGTCTTGTTCTCTTTTCTTATGATCCATTCAACATCCATTCATTTTTTTTAAAAAAATAAATAACTTGAGCTGAGATTTCCAATAGTGCATTGTTCTGTTGATCTTATATGAGTTAATAACATCCTAAAGCAATCCCGTTTGATAGTTGGTGAACTCCCCCTCAAGTACATGTGGCACTGAATACCTCCAAATGTGCTTAACAATCTCCTCTTTAACCTAGTTGAATTATAGCAGTTCTGGGCAGGGAGGCAAATATAAAATTCTTGTTGAGCGACTATCTAAGGCTCATCAGCTTCCTGGGTCATAAATTATGCAAGACCCCATCTAACAGTTACAACAATTGAAAAGGAAGGTTCAAGATTTAACAAGGTAGCTGAAAAAAGAAGAAGCCTTTCTACAACACGAGATGATTCAGTTGAAGATTGTAAGGTCTCTCATTTTCTACCCAGGCAAGAATAGTCTATTTATGTTTACCTTCTCTCCCTTGTAACCAGGATCACCTTTGAGACCAGGGAGCCCTGAAGGACCCTATGAAGAAGAGAACAGCTGCATTAAGAATGGAGTTCAAGAAGCACTGCCTGTTAGCCTCATGATAACAGAATAACAGAGTTGGAAGAGGGGGGTCTTCTTGTCCAATCCTCTGCTCAGGCAGGAAACCTTATACCATTTCAGACAAATGGTTGTCCAATCTCTTCTTTAAAACCTCCAGTGTTGGAACCTCACAACATCTGGAGTCTTTCCACTGATTAATTGTTCTAATTGTCAGGAAAATTCTCCTTAGTTCTAGTTTGGTTCTCTCCTTGATTAGTTTTCATCCATTGCTTCTTATCCTGCCTTCAGGTGCTTTGGAAAATAAGTTGACCTCCTCTTCTTTCTGGCACCCCTTAGATATTGGAACACTGTTATCATGTCACCTCTAGTCCTTATTAAACTAGGCATGCACAATCCCTGCAACCATTCATGTTTTAGCCTTCAGTCCCCTAATCATCTTGTTGCTCTTCTCTGCACTCTTTCTAGAGTCTCAATGTCTCAAGTGTGGTCTTACCAGCATGATCAACCAGTGAGGCCCTCCAGTGTAGGTATACTCAACATTTTCAGCATTTGGGTCTTTTTCTTGGTTTTGAAGCTTGTGAAAGTTTAAAGGGCTACATTATTCTTTGCAGAGGCTTAGATCAGGGGTGTCAAACTGGCGGCCCGCAGGCCAGATGCGTCATGCGCAGGCCACACCCACCCCAGCTCCATGAAGGAAAAAAACATTGTGATATGTCATGTGATGGCACCGTGATGCAGCGAGTTTGAAATTCATAGCTTAGACCAGGGGTGTCGAACTCACGGCCCACAGGCCAGATGCGCCACATGCTGGCCCCACTCCTACCCGGTTTAGCAAAGGGGGAAAGAAGTCCCAATACATCACGTGACGCCTCCATGATGATGCGAGTTTGACACCCTTGGCTTAGACATTCATTTCAGTCTTCCCCACTCCAGATGAATAATGGTCTCATCCACTTTGGATGTATCGCTTACAATATGCTGTGTAAGGCTGAATATGGTCTTTGGGCCAACAGGAATTGAGCACTCTTGCAATAAATGCTCATTTAGAGCTGAAGTCAATAGCAAGCTAAAACCCAGTGGCACCAGAAGAGTAGAACTGTTACTCATTTGTCCTCCCCTATTCTGACAACTGTTTCCTTCATATAGGTTCATTCACATCTATTCTTTGGTATGACATCAGTTTATAATTTAATCTTGGTTAATTCATTAAAATCACAACTAGTAATTCCCTCTGGGAACTGAGCCTTAATCAACCATGAATTTTGATGTAATAACTGCTCAATGAATCAGAATAAGCAGCTGCTTCCCTCACTTTTCTTTGAAAAATAATTCGGAAAGCCTACTTCATTTCACTGCTGGACTCCTTTGTTTTTTGTTGTTATTGCCCCAACAATAAATGCCCATGTAAGGCCAACCTTAAGTAGGGGGGAAAGGTGAAAGTGATTGTGAAAGGGTCTCAGCGTTTTTAACTGGCAGTCTCAGCTGTTGCACAGAGACCATTTCTTTTTGCTTACCATGGGCCCTGGAGGTCCTGCCTGTCCTGGAGCTCCTAGTAGACCAGGTTCACCCTAGAGAAGAAAGCACTTGCAACATTAGCGACAAGAATTAAAAGACTTTTGGAGCTAAAAAATACACCTGGGCAAACTCTCCCTCTCTCTACATCATCTCCTCCCTGTGAGAAAGGCTTGGATCTGTACCTATGCAAAGCTTTGAGGAGGTCACCTTGAAGTGGCTTGCCAAAATCATTTCTGTTGTTGTTTTAGTTGATAAGTCACGACTCTTCGCAACCCCATGGATCATAAGACACCAGCCCTCCCATTCTCCATTGTCTCCCTGAGTCAGCCCAAACTCAAAGTCATTTGTTCTACCTCTAAAAGCCAAACAGCCGTGTTGCTTCATTCTACCTGCCTCTCCAGCAGTTCCAAGAGGAGTCCTGAATGCTAACTTTTCTACCAATTACTGAGTTGGTTTTATATATATTTGTCACAAGGATACTTTACGCTTTTTACTGGAAATCACATTTAGTTCCTTTAAAAATGACAGTTTATATTATGGGAGAATGTAACATAGTCCAAAGTACATTATACTTGGGAAAAAAAGTCTGATGTTCAGTTTAACTTAGAAACTTTTTATGGAGTACAATTCTGTACATGCCCTGCCATTACATCTGAGCTTTGGGTTCTCTTAAAATACAGATTCTAAACTCTTTTCATTATTTTTATAATATAGGTTTATCTAATCTAAATTTTGATTTCAATAATAGTTAAATACAAGTTTTGAAAGTACTAGAATGGTCACAAGACTATCTTCATATTTATTTTAAGCCAAGTTAATATATCAAGATAAAAGTAAGACGTTTCTTCCAGTTGAATAGTTTGTGTTGTCTTTTATCTTTATGTTATGCTGCAAACTTTTCCATGCAACATCTGTACTTTATGATTTTAATTTGTCTTTTTCATCTCTTTTTTTTAAATAAACAAAGAAGTGAACAATTAATAAATTCAAGTTTTCTTAACTAAGAGGTGCAGATCATGATGTACTGTAAGGCTGGATCGGAATTTGCTAAGAGGAAATTCTTCAATCATTACTCACTAAGCCATATAAAATAAATGGCCTATAAACTAAAGGAACAGTATGCGTGCATCTAAGGGAACTCCATGCTCAGCTGGAGCTTTCTTTGATGTCTGCACTGCTTCATTTCCCTTAGCTGACAATGTGAACAACTTTAAAATGCTGTGTGCCTCCCTTCTGATCCACCAAAAGCTCTTTTGAACTACAGTCACTCATTTGAAAGGGATCTAATAAATGACCCTGGAGTTAGTCCATTTATTCCTTAAAGCAGACTTTGTTCCAAAGAATAGAATATTTTTCCACCACCTTTCCAAGCTTATTATTCCTTGCCCAAGTCTTCTAGCATTAGAAAGACATTTTCTAATTTTTCAACTAAATCCACCTGCTAGTAGTTCAAAGTCCACTGCTTCTGGTTCTCTATTTTTAGACTGAAGAAAGAGACTCACCTTCTCCTCAAACTATTTTCACATTATTAAAGAAACTTGATTTTCTGCCTTGGAACTTTATTGCTAATGTTTGCATTTTTCTCCACGCAACATGATATTGCATTAATCTGTAGCCTATTCTCCTTCATCCCTCTGTCGACCTTTTGCCAAGAACTGACGATACTTACTGCTGCACCGGGAATTCCACGCAGACCTTCTGAACCAAGTTGGCCTGGAGGTCCTTGTGGGCCCACAGGTCCCATTTTCCCTGAGGGACCTTCTATACCAGATTCACCCTATGGGCACAGAGGAAGAGAGAGGGAAAAACATCCATTGATCATAGAAATATTTAATTATTGCAAGATTGTCCAATGTTATTCACTATTTTCATGGAGCAGAGGGCTTTAAAGAATACTAAGTTAATTTGATTCATTTTGCTTTTTGAACTGAAGGATAGAGGTGGCTATTGTAGAATAATTTCTTGTATAGTATGTTTTGCTGTCAAAAATAACTTATCCTGTGCATACATATGAACTGAAATTAATTAGATTGGCAGTTGAATGTTACTTCCTCCAATATACTTTGTGGCAGAGGCTGTAACTTGGTGTTTCTCAATCTTAGCGATTTTAAGATGTATGGACTTCAACTTCCAGATTTGGAAGTTGACAAGTCCACACATTTTAAAGTTGCTAAGATTGAGAAAAAAAGATATGTGTCTTCCAACACAGAGAAGCCACTGCTACTTTTCAGAATCTTCTGTCTGAGATATTTGTCTCGCCTCAGTCCAATCCTGCAGGAAACACTGACAGTGGAATAGATGGAAGAAAAACAAACAAAACAAAAGAGAAACTAGCATTCCTTTATTGGATACCAGAATAAAATTAGCTTGGTTTCTATCACCTTGGTCCCTTTCTCACCCTGTCGACCTTCACGTCCAGCTGGCCCAAAAGGTCCCTGGAACAAAAAAATGAAGTCCCTGCATAAATCACTCGGATTAAGATCTCATGGTTTAACATTTCTGTCCTTCTTCTAGAGAACACTTAGTTATATTCATACTCTCAATTTTATTAAATAAACATGTAAAGTTTTGTTCTAACCATAAGCTTAGGCAAAAATTAAACAACTTGCTATCAGTTTGAAAAGAATCAGGCAAATCACACATAATAAAAGAGAGGAGCCATCCCCATGGAGTGGAATAATTCACAATACCGAAATAAAATATCTCTAAAAAGTACACATGGATTGTTATGGATATTATTCTGACAAGGTAAGTTGAGAATTCATATACATTTGCTTAATTTTAAGCAAAGCCAAACAAAGAATTATGATTTTCCAAGTCAACCTTCTTTGTAAGCAAGACATCAGTATGCCTTTTTTAATAGGATTCTTTTCATTTCAACAGTTCAGAAATACAATCTTTATTTTATATCAGGACCAGGAAAGGAAAGTTACATAGTTTCAATTTCATCTAACATGGCATATATATAATTACAAATTATATGCCATATTCTGGAATCTAAATGAAGCTAACCTAAAATTATAAAGCCAGCCTGCACAGAGCCAATGTTTTTTATCAGAAGGACCAGTATCAGAAAAAGTTAAATTGGAGAGCATGTCCCTCATTCTGGAATTTCTAGCAAAAGAGAGAAGATAACATTTATTTCCAGGTGAGTTTCTGGTGTGAAATTGCAAATGCATGATTTCCTCTAAGGGGTTTGAGATGCATTTTAATATTGGTTCAGCTTGTTCACAAGAAATATTTTCCACTTATGGAAGAGGGAGTAGGGCTGGGAAGGAAGTTGATCAAACAGAATTTTCGTAGAAGTATCCATTCTGTTTTACTGGCTGTATCATAGGGCTATATTTGGGTACATCATTTCATTCTGGCAGATTTAAAAAAAAATCCTTTAAAAAAACATTGTGAAAATGTTTTCTTTCATGACTTTTTATAAGGAGCCTTTGTATATAGCTTCTCATAAAGTGGGTTTTCAATATAATTTCCCCAAGAACTTCATTTTATTTTATTTTTGCAAATTACCTTGATGTTTTTCTTTATTGCATAATTATCCAGATGCAGGCTTTCTTGAAAGGACATTTCCCCATTTTTTAAAACAAATCAAATTACTACCTTTTGGCTAAGAGGGCTCTTGTGCCAGAAATATCACATCTTTAATCTATGCCCAATTTTCTTTTAGCTGCTTTATAGCCCATCAAGAAAGTAGTTAATAAGACTTTCATGCAATGTATAAACATAGCATTTCCCTTTGCTTGGTTTCTGTGGGTTGTGCTGTACAGTCCTTTGTTTTAAATCATGAGAGGGGTGATTCCATGGGTGTTCTATTCCTCTATTATTGTGGTATATTTGTCATCAAACTCAAAGTAGATAGTGAGGCAGAGATTGATGAGGTGCACGATTATGGGTATTTCAATCTTAGTGTGTTTGGTTAGGTTGAGTGTGTTGTGTAGTATTGCTGCCATCAATTTTTTCACTAGTGTCGGATTTATGGATATAAAGAGTGCTGTGACATCAAATGAAACCATACTTCCATTTTCTTCTATTTTTAGACTTTTGATTTTTTTCGGAAGTACCGTAGTGGGAAGTTGATAGAATATTCACTCCCCTCTGTGAGATGACCAAGTTTTTTTGTTCTTTAGCTATGTTGCATGTTGCAGTCCCTGATAATGACACAACTAGATGAAAATTTGGCATCCACCACTGTTCTTCTTTTGTGAATTCACCTTTTTTTTGGTTAGGTCATTAAGGGTTCTCTTGACCGGGTCATCTAGTTTCTCTATAGGGTTGGTGCTGTCTGGAATGTAGATTTCTTTGTGTTCTGAGTCTTTGGGTCCTGTCCATGATAACTGTAGATCAATATTTTTCTGCTGGAAAGATGGTGATGGTTTGGTCCTTCTTTAGATTTTTGAGGGCTTCTCAGTCCTCTGCTTTGAGTTGCTTCTGCTTTTGTGTTCTGGTCTACAGGTATTATTGTCTGTTTTATGTTTTCTTGGAAAGATGGTGATGGTTTGGTCCTTCTTTAGATTTTTGAGAGCTTCTCAGTCCTCTGCTTTGAGTTGCTTCTGCTTTTGTGTTCTGGTCTACGGGTATTATTGTCTGTTTTATGTTTTCTTGAGTCTCTGTGGCAGGTCCTATGTTTTAAAATCCTGTTTCTAAGGTTGTAAAGAATTCTAACTGATTAGCATTGTTTATGCTGTGTCTATACCTATCACTGGAGGTGAGAACTGCCTCTTCCCTTTTGCCCTTCTGGAAGGGTATCAAAGCCTGGTTTTGCCAGCTGCCTGGAGCCCTGAGGGGGGCACTCCCTGCTGGGTGTGGTTGATGGGGTAAAAAGACTTCATCCGTGTCCTGTCTGGCTTTCAACAATCTTAGTTTGTTTTTTGTATATTTAGTTCTTAGTAATATTTTCACTTTGTAAGCCACCTAGAGTCACCTTGGAGGGGAGATGGGCAGCATAAAAATATAAATAAACAAACAAAACCAACCAACCAACCAAACAAGTTAGTTAGTTAATTAGTTAGATTTTTGCAGGATGTTGTCTGCAGTAGACTGTGGAGGGCTGGACATGTTGATTACTCATTTAGGTTCAGATATCTCTTTGTTTCCTGGGGATTAGCTTGAGCAGTTTATTTTTGAGCTTTGGGGGGGGTGTCCTGCTTGTCTTAAGAGATGTAGTCTTGATGGTGGTTGTTAGCATTTTCGTGTGTTCTGGGATCATAATATGATCCAGTTGTTCTTGAAGTTATTTAAGGAGTGCTGGTATTTGTTTAGTCTGAGGTGAACATCCATGATCCTTAGTTGCATCACTTTTCATCCACTTTGTTGAGCTACTTTCCATCCAATTGTGCTGTTTATTGGAGATTTGTACCTGATACTGGTGGGCAGAGCATGCTGTCATAGGCATTCATACAGAAAGAACAGTTGTTCCTTGGAGGTTTGCCTATGTAAGTCCCTACTTACCCTCTTCCCTGGTGGCCCAGGAGGACCTGGTTCCCCAAAAGCTCCAGGCGGACCCTAAACAAAAATAAGGAAAAAAAACCCCCAAAAGTATTATTTCTAAAGATATCATTTGGGAAGGCACATGTTGTAGCGTACAGAGAAAAATTTCCTGATCCCATAACATGGTCTGATGTAGATCAATCAAAAACACATGCACACAAAATGTCCCTGAGTGCAATGAAACTTAATTATCCTTGATTGGATTGATATAAGATTCCTGTTTTATATAAATATGCCACTACACATGAATGCAGTGTTTCTTCTTGTGACAATTGTTATTTGGCTCAGTGGATGTGACTTTTAAGTATACATCAATATTAATATTTTAAGGGACAACTATATAGTATGCAACATTCTGACATCAAAATGCTTTTAACATTTTGATGGGTTTCAACTGTTTTCATTTTAGGTTCCCCATGTTATTCATCACAGTAATAGCAGTAAAATACACACACTGGTGATATTGATTTATCACGGTTTCCCCTAGTTTGCCTCCAAATCATGGAAATTTCAGTTAACATAATGTTGAAAATGTATTCAGATTTCCTTATTGTCTCCTTTAGAGAACTTCAATTCTCAGGCTTCATTAATTTGTTTTATTAAATTTAGACATCTCCCTGACTCCCAAATCCCACTTTACAAATTTAAAAATGTGTAAATCCAGGAGAGGAAACAAAATAGTCAACCCCATTTGCATATACAGGGAACATGTAGATTCACATCCCATTTATAAGGTGAGGATCTGAGCTGTCTGTAACTAACCAGGAAAAAAAAGTTGAGAATTGGTGAAGATTCCACCAATGAGTGCCAACTGTGAAAAAAGCAAATTCATACCAGGCAACCTTTGAAAAGGAATGGAAAATAAAACTGCCAATACTATAATGTATGTATTACATCCAAATATAGGATAGTGTACAATTCTGGTCACCAATTTTTAAAAATGGTAATAGAGAAGGAAAAATTACAGAAGAAAGCAATCAAAATGTGTGTGTGAGATACCGGTTGAATACTTTTCACATGTGAAAACATTATAATTTGAGATTATTTAGTTTGGCAAAGAAGGATAATGGGGAAAATATGGTTAGGATATATAAAATCTTGCATGCTATGGAGAAAGTAGACTTTTATATATATGAACCTAAGCCACTATTCATTTTCAAGATGACCAGCGATATATGAAGCACAGAAACTATATAAGAAATAGAATGGAAAAGAAACTTAAGGATTTATAAAATAAGAACAAAACAAAGGGAAATAAAGCTAAATTTAATTCACATCATACACTCTTTACACTCTTCTGTTCTTGCAAACTGTTCTTGTTTCAACCATATCCCCAATCACTAGATAATTTTGTTTAGACCTCCTTTCTCTATTTTTGAGGATCTTGTCAACTCAATTCAACAGTATATATTCATTTTGCAGTTCAATCCTCACTGATTTTCTGTGTGATCAAACCGACCCATTGAGCTCCTCTCGTATCAATCACCCTCTTTTGTATTCAAATCACATTCATTGAGCACTCATTTGTTCTTGACCCTCTCCCTTTTTGCCTTCTTCCCCTCAGCATTCTACCTAGCCTTGGGTTTCTTCTGACATTCCCAATTCTTTCTTCCATAGATCAAAATGGATATAAAAGCAGAGTCTTAAAAACATTTACATTTCTTTTGACAAAGAAATATTCCTCACAACAGATCACATGCTATCCATTACTTTTCTTAATATCAGAACACTTCTCCATCCATTTTGCCATTTTTAATGAATATCTCAACCTACAAGACACACACATTCATCTCTCTTCACCGATTTTCCATGATTTATGAAAAACGTGCAATGTTTTGCTCCATTTTAACTGTCAAATACGACTGTCTTGGCTTGAAAATCTTCACAGGCAGCTTCACCATAAGTAAATCACATCACTATTTTAACATTTTTCATAGTAACATTCAAAGCATTTTTTGACATTACTTTCATTCCTTTACAAATCCTTAACATCCTCTTTCCCACTTTCCCTTATTTCATTTTCATTCCAAATAATTTCATTAGTTTTATTTTTAATTCTACTTACTCTGCTGGAGACTCCTTATTTAGCTCTTTTCACCCACTTCAAATCACATTTTCATTTCTTTCAAAATTGCTTTGTGTTTTTTTTATTTTTTTCTTAACAATCATATCTCTATGAAAAACCCTACACCTATCATGCTCAGTCATGCCCTGGTCATCTCCTGTTTGGGCTATTACAATGCACTCTACATATGGCTACCCTTGAAAAGTATCCAGAAGCTTCAGCCAGTGTAGAATGCAAGATTACAAAATTACATGAGTAATTTTGGGTGCCCAAAGATGGGAACATGTAACAACTGGGCTCCAGTTTGCTTCCAGATCTAATTCAAGGTGTTGGTTATGATCTGTAAATCCTTACATGGCATGGGGCCAGGCTATCTTCTGAACGATCTTCATCCCATTACATAGGTTCTTCCCTACCCAGACAGGCAGGGAAGGTATGATGTCAACCCCTGCAGTTAAGAAACTCTGACTGGCAGAGACTAGGAAGAGAGCCTTCTCTGCCATTCTCCCCTCCCCCACCTGGTGGAATATTCTCCCCACCCCGGAGGTAAGGCAGGCCCTCACTCTCCTGGCCTTCTGTAAAGGAATTAAAACATTGCTCTGCAGCTTCACGTGGGGAGCTCAGAGGAGCACATAACGATGGGGCTGGCTAGTGCCCTGAAAGCCTTTCTTCGTCTTCTAATTAATTTTAACAGTTTATATTCATCCTTGCCTTTTAAGTTTTTAACTTCTATACTGTTTTTATATTTTAACATTTCATTGTACATTGCCCAGAGCCCTTCTCCAAGGGAGATGGGCAGTTGAAAAATATGAAAAATAAATAAATACGTATCTACGGAAATTCTCAGTCAACCAAGCCGTGGTTGTCCCAAAGGTGCCTTTTACAGACGCAACTGGACTTTCTAGTTTTTCTTTGAAGATGTTTCACTTCTCATCCAAGAGCTGAAGCTTCTTGGATGAGAAGCGAAATGTCTTCAAAGAAAAACCAGAAAGTCCAGTTGCCTCTTGAAAAAGCACCTTTTGGACAAGTAAATACATAAGTAAATAAATTAATTAATAAAGCCACAATATATATTGTTGTTATCGAGGTACAATATGGAATGTATTTTTTTGTTCTTTCAAAAGTGAACAAGAATATTGCTACAGAGTAGATGGTAGAGTTTCTCCACCAGGAATGTTTTCTATACTTACTGGAAGTCCTGGATCACCCACGTCACCTTTCTCACCAGAAATTCCATCTAGGCCCTGCACAGAAGTAGACAGGAGCAGAGCAAAGCAAATTGGATTCTGAGTACAGAGAATACAAATGTGGCCTGCAACAAAATGTTGTAACGTGGAGGGCTACGATTCAGAGCTTCATCACTTACTTTGTCACACCTTCTTTTTTCAATGCAGCACATTGTGCTTTCCCATTCCAACTTGAAACAAGCTTCTCTAATCACTGAATATGCTCAGACCTCATCAGGATATTTAGGGAGCTTCCCCATAGAACTTTTTCCTAAACTATTCATTAATTTCATACCCAATCCAGGGGAAGTTCTAGCTCCAAAACCCTTATAAATATATCTCAGAAATATAATTAAAACCTCTTTATTATTCACATCAAGAAACCTCTGCAGTTTCTGTTAGCATTAGTTTAGTGACCCCTGGAAGGCCACATCCCTTTTCTATGTGATTATTCACCCCAACATAAAAAGGAGCCAAGCTCTTGTCTCTCCTTGCACCCAACCAAAGCTATGATTGATTATAAATCTAAAAACAGCAGCTCCTAGGAGTTGGAAAGTTAAACCAACAATTCTTAGATGCTGAATTAAGTGCCTAACAGTGAACTCTCTTTTTACTAATCTCTTAATTCAGGGTAGAATTGGGGCAGTCCCTAACCCTAACTCTCTCCAGAAAAAGAGCAAACAGTAGTGCATCCTTCATGTAATTAAAGTTACGAAAGACAAGATCTGAGTAGGATCCCAGTACGAGATTTCCCTTTTCCCTAAAAACAAAACAAAAAAAATGCTGTAGCTTTCAAACTTTTTTCCTACTTCTTACCCCACTAAATTCTTTCCCAAAGCCGGAAATGAAATGTGACAATGTTGTGTCTCGGTTCAGAGCTGATACTTACAGGAGGACCAGGATCTCCAGTTGGACCCGGGTCACCAGGGAATCCTATCGGACCCTGTGATGGAGAAATGCAATAAGCCATAAATATCAGAAAGTACCAGTCTTTCCAGAGGTGAAAGGAAACTACTCCCTCACAAGCCTAAGGGAAAATATTATCAATTGCAGATTACGTACATTGGCCTTGTTTATGGATTTCTGGATCTCCTGAATTTAAGATCTGAATTGAGAGAACACCATCTTGAATTATGCCAACTATGTTAAAGGATTGCAACTGACAGCCACGTGGTCCCTTCCAGTTTTATCAATTAATTGATATTTAATTGATTAATATTAATTAATTGATATCAATTGATACTAACTGCATCTTGAAAAGATGCAATTAACTTTACTTTAATACAAATATGAGAGTGCTCACTCAGCCATCCATTCAAAGCAGCTGCAAAATCTTTCCTGGAAGTTGCTATAGAAGTGGATAGTCAATCAGGTCATAAGAATAATTTTATGTATCATTTTAGATGGATCTGACATATTTTTCCATAAAAGAGGTAGGACCAAATAGCTCTTGCCACTTTGACATTCAGGAATCATTAGCTCACCATGTTCCCTTTGGATCCATCTTCTCCTGGGGGGCCTTTTTTTCCAGGTGGCCCTGCTGCTCCAGACTGGCCAGAATCACCTTTTTCACCAACATCACCTTTCACTCCCTGTGAATGCACAGACAGATATAACCCAGAGTCCCCCTAGCATTGTAGTGGGAGATTCCCACCAGAGAACAGTATATCTTTATTAAATCATCCTTAGCATTAAGCTGCTCACTTAATCAAAGACAGAGAAGGATCAATTAATCAAGTGACCCTACACTTCAGAGAGTGATGTAGTATATATAGCGAGACATTGAGTTCCAAGTAGCATGCCCTATAAAGAATGGGGAAGGAGTACCACATGTGAAGTCTTCTCAAAACTTAGAAACTCACTTGTAGGCCTGGCTCCCCTGGTGGTCCAGGATCCCCTGCTTCACCTGGCTCACCCTAGAAGGTAGAGAAAAAAATAAAAGAATGAATCTTTAACCTAGCCAATGTTGCATTTCCAGTTCTTATTTGAGAACACTTTTCAGATATGCACACTGACACATACTAAAATGTATCCATCCATTTTTAAAAACTAGACTTCCCCAATGTACCTATGAACCACTTCATTGGTCTCTGCCATGCTGTCTGCCATTTTAATTTTTAAAAAAAAAAATATTTTATTTCAAAAAATAACTTCAGCATGATCTTTATTTCCAATAACACTGCTGGTCCTTATAACACTGTTGGTTCTTACAAGCACTTTTAGAACAAAGATAGTAGCTGAAAGCAGCCCAGAGCTTTGCTTGGAAGTATATCATCTGTCCAGAAATAGAGGGGGAGGGATGGTGGCAGGCATTCTTGTCAATTTGTTTTGGAGTGAACATTTTTTATTAGCCATACAGGCTATTAATTTTTTTATGTAAAAACTTGTAATACACTCTCAACATTCTCCAAATCACAGAATGAGGATGAAAGTTTCTAATCAAGAGAAGTCTTTTCTGGTTAGAAACTGTCCCGAGACAAGATTCAGTTTCTGATATATCCAGGAACTCCAGGACTGCCCAGAAGCCATTGGATCTAGATTTCCTAGAGCAAATGTATATTATGCAGAATTTTGTTATCCTCCTATCTATAGCCATGGTCTTTATAATTCTTCCTCTACCTGTTGATAGCATATGTCAACAATGGACATACACTAATTTCTCAATATTTCCAGCTTCCATATATACTCTCTTCCCTTCCTATTTGTTACCACACTGAATTTGTTTCCTCTTGAATAACTGAAAGCTCCATGTACCTGCTGCTATCTAAATTCTAGGCTGCCAGAGAAAAGAGTCTGTGTGCAAATTTTACAGGGAAATTACAACCTTCTGTTCCCTTGCACAGATGTGGATGTACTGAGGAAAATGCTGAGGCCCATGGTGTTGGTTCCAATACCATCACATAGTGATAGGCAGAGGTGAAATCTGGCCGGTTCGCACCGGTTCACATGAACCGGTAGGGAAAATTTTGATTGGTTCAGAGAACCGGCAAATATCACGAAGGCATCTGGGGGGTGGGGGATTGAAAGCTCCGTGGCATCGGGCTGCAATGGCAAAATAGGCAATGGAGTGGCCGGTGCGAGGGAAGGGGGTTTTTCCTTTTCCCCTGCTCCTTGTAGTTCCCTCACGCCGGCCTC
>JANHFL010010122.1:140076-192065 GCA_032468155.1 Oxyrhabdium leporinum | reverse complement strand
ATTATTATTATTATTATTATTATTATTATTATTATTATTATTATTATTATTATTATTATTATTATTATTATTAATTTTGTAGGGAAAAGACATACTTAATGTTTTCAGAGCCCTGGGACTATCCAGGAAATGTCCTTTCAGTTCAAATATATCTATTCCCCTGCAAGGATAAATTCTCCATCCCCAATATTTTGTACAGAAATTTGCAGAGCATTAATTAGTTTCTTTCTCTGATGAAATAGTTTTCACTGCAGAGGCAATGTAATTCACTTTGCTATAACAATTTGGGTGTCTCAAATCAATTGATACAGGAAAAAAGAGAAAGATACTTTCAGCCCTCTCTCCCAGGATTGGCTGAAGATCTTCCTGGTTGGATGGCTTCTGGACTGTCTGCAGTCTATCCAGATTTTTTAAAAAAATAAATAAAAATAAAAAATTCTGGGCATGCTGACTGAACTCAATTGCCCACTTCTGGTATGTGATGCAAATCCGGGAGTTTTGTACTATGCAAATTTTCGCTAAAAACAGTCTGACGAATCTAAATGATGCCTGCTTCCTAGCATTTACCAAAGGCAGAGGGAAGCAATGCCTCCCCAAAATTATTTCTCTCCTCTGATGAGTGCTGCAGGGAACGTGCTGCTTGCCTCCTCTAAACCACTAACCAAAGTATTTGGCAAGTGACCCAGAGTAAATGCTTTAGGATCGCCTGAAATTCTCTCAAACATAGCCAATCCAGAAATCCTTTTGCATACAGGCAGTCCTCATTCAGTGACCGTTCAAAGTTCTGATGGCACTGAATGAGGATTCTTATAATGGTTCCTTAGAGTTGTAACTGTTGCAGTGCTCCCTTAGTCACATCAGGTACTTGGTACCTGGCTTGCAGTTATGAACATGCAGTATCCTGTGGTCAAATGATCACCACTTGAGACCTTCACCACTGGCTTCTGATAAGCAAAATCAGTGAGGAAGCTGACAGGAAATTGCAAAAGACAGCAAGTGACACTGTGTCTAATAAACACGGAGGATTTGTCTAGTGATGGAACCGCTATTGCTAAGTTGGTGCAGTCATGTAATGTTCATGGTTTATGACCATGCTGCTTAGCGATGGAGTTGCTGGTCCCAACTATTAAATGCCATCATTAAATGAGGATTATCTGTACACCAAGGACATTCCAAGCTAGTCACCTTCAGTCCTTGGTGCAGGCAATCCTATATCATTTGCTGAAGGTATGTAGCTCGGAAGCACTTAGTCCAGGATAGTATGAGAAAGCTCCTTAGCCTTTTCTTTCAGTTTTTTGAAAAAGACTTCTTTTAGTCTTCTCCCACTGGATGAGCTCTGGAGGAGATGGCAGAAATGGGTTCTGAAGGACAGCAAGAAAAGACAACATGGCTACCTCATTGGTTCTTAGATGCAAGTGAACGATATTGCTCCTTTAGGCAATTTTGAGGGAGTGTTTCACTTCCATTATCAAGAAAGTGAAGCACCTCTTCAAAAAACTGCACAGCACTAGCCTCTCTCTTAATGCTCCAGTTTTTTTTAAAAGGTTTCCATGCTAAGGTTGATGATCAAACACAGAAATATAGGTCTATTTGGATGGCGTAATTAAAATTAACTAGGTGCACTTTACCCTGCATTTCTATAAATGAAACAAGTAACATGAATATTCAATGTGCTGATCTGCATCCCTATCACAGTCGGATGAAGTTAGCACTTTAATATTTTCTGTTTTTATATTATACCTGTCCTCACTCTATGAACCCAGCTGCTAATAAATTTCAGTCAGAATCAAATTAGACACCAGTGGGAACTGTCCTCCTGGGGTTAATAATAGCCCACATGAAGATTGGAGAATATTAACAATATAATACTGATTGAAAAAAACGTTAACCCACACATTTCACTAAAGTAACAAAAATCTTCCTAATGCATGTAATACTCTCCTTCCTGTTTTTTTTTTAACAGACTCACCAGCAAATGACCTACTCATGTTTATCCCCAACCTCTACATCCCAGCCTTCCACATGTACATGCAAACAAAATACATACGTGAGATCCAGGGTTTCCTTGTTGCCCAGGTGGGCCTGATTCACCTGGAATACCCTGAAGATAGAGAACCCTGAAGTCAGTCAACATTCAGTGCATACATACTTACATATGTCATAATGGAAGAGACAACAACAGCTGTGACACAATGACTAAAATTACTAAGGTGGAAAGGGCAGAGACTTGAAGAATGAAACATCTGAAGAAGCTCAGGATCCAGTTTCTAAAGCTTTTGTGAAACCAGTACTGTGATGCTAGGGTATTGTGTCTTACTTCTTAATTCTTCATTGGGGTCTAAGGTTTATTTGCAGTACATTTCCTAGGATTAAAAGTTTGGCTGCGAATCATTAGAAGTAGGATGGTATAAACATATTATTGTAAGTAAATAAACAAGCACTCTTTTCTATGCGAATATAAACTGCACCTATCTATGTGTTGTGGAAAACTAACATTCATTATTCATTATGGAAGAGTATAATTGAAAAAGCATTAACATTTATTTTCATTCTATTCCACAATAATTGTTAGATGTCCCTATCAGACTTAGAATGGGGAACAGGCAGCATTCCAAGCTGCTGGCCAACTGCCCCTCCCATGAGGATATATTAGAGATTTCCCACCCCCATATAATCCATTGTTCAATTCAAATTTTCTTTGATTGGTTCTCCCACATACAAAATTTAGCCCTGTTTGATTTTGTTCTGGGTCCTAATAATGGAGAGATGGAAAGACATACTGGCAGAATCTTGAAACCCATTACATAATTTCTTGTTGTACCGAAAAAATAAATATGAGAATATATAAAGCCAGATGTGCTTAGCATACGCCTAAAGTTTAGAAGTATATTATTTTTAGGACATTTCAAAAACATGTATGTTTATTACAATCTACTGCATTTTTAATTTTTCTTTACCATATTCTTTTATTTCTCCTTTGGTTAAAATAAAAGGGAGGAAAAGATCAGTTTTAACATTTCAAATATTCTGGTCACATGGCAAATCCAGCAAAAGATTTAAATTGCTGAAGGAACAAACACAACTTCATCTTCAGAACAAATGACAGTACTTAAAAATGTCCTTTCAAGGACACATAAAACAAAAGAGAAACCCATCATTATAAAATTGGTTGTCTTGATTTTAAGTAGAATAGTTTTGTACTGGAAAAGAATTGGATGATATGAGCAAAACATGGCTGTAGGAAGATTCTATTTAACTGAAGACTAATTTATGCTAATTGTTATAGCAACCAGTTAATATCTAGTAATATTTGGAAACATATTTTTCCATTATAACATGGAATATTTAATATTATCTTTTTTCCTTCATGAACTAAAGTGCCATGCTTATTTTTTAAAAAAAATAAAAATCCACCCCATATATGCCACAATTGTCACACCACATTTCCACCGTGTTATGAATACAGCCACTTCCCTCATATTTCTACAAGATGCATATATATATATACAGTAAAAGAAGATAGGATGAGCTATATTCTTCAATTAAAGCAATTCATTAAAAAAATAATATTGGATCAGGACAGTCACATTCTAGCCAGACTGGAACTCCATCTGTGTTATATCTTGTCCCCTTTAAATCAAAATTTAGTCCTTCCCCCTACTAAATCAATCTTTAATGGCTGGTTTGAAGATTGGTATCTTCTCAGGTTCTGCTCTAGAAGAAACTTCTCACAAGATTCTTAGATTGAACTAGGCAACCCGTGACCTGTCGTGTCATTGTTGCAGATATACAGTATTTATTTCTTTACATAAACAGAGAAACAGAATAACCAAGGACAAAAAAGTAGTGGGAGTAGGAGCAACTTCTGATTTCTTATAGTCTTGACCATGGCTGACGACACTCCAGTCTACTTGGCCTGTGGAGGGCTACAGCAGGATCAGTTTACTTAATCTTTGGTGTGGTGATGTGGCAGTGTTGCCACCTCTAATTTGCCAATTTTCATTCCCACGAGAGCCAGGAGTCACGGGTTTTGGGTGCATCCTGCATGTTGGCCCATTTGAGGCATCTTGGTTCAAAAATGATTGCCCCTATGGCGCACAGCTTGCCCCACCCAGTTAAGGGTTACAGGCATGAGAGTTTTAGTAGTATATAGATTAGATCAACACATAGCAGGAAATCAAAGTGGATACTAGTTTGGTGTTTAACATTTATATATTGTGAGTGCACTGATGATGTTGCCTAGCCGGGTAATAAAACATGTGAAAGCAAACAACCATGCTTAGAGAGCACCAAGGACTCACAATTTAACTCTGAGCAACATATATTATCTTCTATTGTGAATACATCATCCTTGCTTGCTAGATAGGCTTCATTGCTCACCCCATATTTTTGAGAAAGATATGCTCTTTATAGGTGTTTTAAAAATTTTAGGCAGGCCAGATGGAAAAGCTGTGAACCAAGGCAGAGAGTAGAAAGAGTTAATATCTTCACCCACCAGCCTCAGATTCAAACTTGGCAGACTACATAAAAGGGATTTGGCTAGAAGTGGCCAAGAAATGGCTATTTCTGTAAAAATAAGTTCAATTGTTTCTTTCATTTTTGCATTAAATTGTTGTTTTTTTCTGAGTGTAGTATTACACCAAATTTAATGAGTTTGCCTCTCTGTACAAGCTAAACAATTGCGTGCAATTCAGCCTTCATTCATAGTTTAGCCACTATTCAAATTTGCTTCTTTGAAATCTTTATTTCATAGGTTTTCTGGGATCAATAACTTTCTGACAATATATATATATATACCGCCTTATCATTTGCCTGTAGTACCATGTTGTCTTTCATACTCAATTTTCTAAGAAAGCAGTATGTATTTCGAATGGAATGGAATGGAATAGAATAGAATAGAATAGAATAGAATAGAATAGAATAGAATTTTACTTTATGTTTTATTTTAATTCTTTTAAATCCTATGAGATTGATAACTCTTCTATGAAACAGGTGAAGGGAAGGCTAAAACCTCTATTTTTTTGTAGTTTTTTTTCTTTTAGACATCAGAAAGACAATATAGGATATGAGGACCCCATCACTCCTATACCAGGGGTGTCAAACTCTATTTCATTGAGGGTTGCATCAGGGTTGTGTTTGACCTCAGAGAGGGGCATGGGGGCATGGCCAGCTTGATGTCACTCATGTCGGGGGCGCCAGTGGCGACCAGAGCGCTCTGCCAGTGAAAATGGGCTCCTGAGCTCCGTTTTTGGCTCCAACGTCTTCCTGCAACCCTCTGCCAGTGAAAACGAAGCTCAGGAGGGCCACAGGAGACCCTCCCGAGCTCCGTTTTCACTGGCAGAGGCACCATGAGCCACTCCTTTGTTGCTTCCAGGGAAGCCCTGCGGGCCAAATCTAAACAACCCGCGGACCAGATCTGGCCCCCAGGCCTTGAGTTTGACACCCTTGTCTTATACACTAGGTTGAAGGGAAGGGTATCAGATGAGGCACCCCTCAGAAGATAGATAGTGACAGCAGGAAATACCAAAACTTTGACCCCAAACAGAGGCAAGATCTGAAGATATAGAAGGCTGCAAGGAATTGAGGTGTGAGACCTTCAGCCTTCTACCGCATGTACTCAGCCATTTCTAGCCTTATAACTTAACAATGTTCATCACCTCCCTAAATCTCATTTGTTATTCATATCTCTCTGCTATACACAAACAAACCTTTTTACCATATACTAAGGAAAGTCCCCATTCCTTATGTTTACCTACCATGTTGCCCTTATGTCCAGGAGCACCATCAATACCAGTAATACCCTATGAGAGGTAAACAACAAGATCATGAAAATCAAAGGGAGATATTTTTTTTTGTACAGAACAATATCAAATGAAACTATTTTGTAAGTCCAAATTGGAAAACTAAAGTTCTAACCTTAATTATTCTGTCTCCATTTTGGAAAATATGAAGGAATAGATAGAACTACATGACATCTACTTTGGCAAATTGAGTTCTGACTCTTAGTTCCTTCACAGTTATTAATGTTTTCGAATTCTGAATCTAGCTCTGGCTTTAGGAACATTTCTTCATAATTTCCCACTCTCTTCCATGCTTTACCTTAATGATATATATTATGACTGCACTGAGATTATATATAAGAGTAAAGCTTGCAAACTAAATGAATAGGCAAATTGAAACTGGTTAAAATGTTAGATGTTTTCATGTGAAAGAGAGGAAAATAAGGATGAGAAGGTGTCTGCCATATACTCTTAATATACTCTTATTAAAAGATCACACATCTCGGTTCACAGTTCACACTAGCCTATATTAGCTAGGTTCATGTCTTGAGTCAAATTAAATGTGTGCCCTTTGGTATTAGCTTTGAGTGCTATGAAAATTCAGGAATTTGTCATTTATTCAATAAATAAACTAGAATACTAACATAAAAATGAAATAAAGTATAGTTTAATGTGATGGATAATTCTAACTCATATGATTTCTTTAGGTTCTTTTTTGTATGATATGCAAACCCAGCTACTAATTTGTAAAGCATACATTGCTGTTTCACCAATGTATATGAATCAGACCAACAACGGTTCAATGAAAATATATCTTAGTGTAACATATGGACCCAGACAATATATCTGCTCTCACCATTACATACTGCAATATCATAAACAGAACTCAAAATCTAATTGCAAATTCAAAAACTAAGAGATCAAAAGTTAAATGTTATGTTCAGATTAAATTCAAAAACCTTAACAGAACTTAGACTTATAAACATTTTTCCTGTTAAAATTTGTCCCATTCCTTGAACCTATTGCCTGCTCAATCCCTGCTCAAACCTTCCTGTGAACAAAAGGGGACATGAAAGGAAATTCATACCGTCTGGCCGAAAGAACCAGGATTACCTCGCGAGCCTGGCAAACCACGAACACCCTACGAGTAAAGATGGTTATATTACAAGACTGTTCAATGAAACACATTTGCCAGAACCTTGGTTCCATTGAAGAAGAAAAGCATGAGAGCCGTACACCTGTTACTCCCCCATTAAAATGACTTAGAGTGATGCCATCTCAGAAAAACCAATGTATTTATTCCTGGTAGGTAGACAGATACTCACAGCTTCCCCAGGCTGTCCTCTGGGCCCTTGCACACCTTCAGAGCCCTTTGAAAACAAGGAGGAAATGAGAAACTGAGGTATTAGATTAGGCTCTTTCCACCCACCCACCTACACACACACACACACACACACACACACACACACACAGTTATGATACATTTATACTGGATACCAAATGAATAAATACCTGAGGTTTTTTTGAGAAATCCATCATATAAAATTCAACTGTAAGTGGGAAATATAATCACTTCTTTTTAATCCAGAATGCCTAGCATTCTTTCTATATTCCTAGCAAGGTATTTTGAGTGCTTTAAGGTTACTGCAATATCTGTACCTAACTCAAAAATAAAGGGTGGCATTACATTTCCAAAGGGCCACTGCCAGCTAAAATATTGTGTGCTTGTAGTTCTTATTTATTTAATTTTTATCCTGCCTTTAATATTTTTATCAATAACTCAAGGCAGCAAACGCATCTAATACTTTTTCTCCTCATATTTTCCCCACAACAGCAACCCTTGGAAGTGCATTAGGCTGAGAAAGAGAGTGACTGGCCTAAAGTCACCCAGCCAGATTTCATGCCTAAGGCAAGACTACCTACAATACTCCAGTTTTAGTGAGGATTGAATATAGCTATCTTGAAATACACTTAAGTGTATCCCTCTAAAACATGTAAGTCTGTCTGTATGTTTCTTTTTATAAATTGAATAAATACAAAAAACTATAGTATCATGAGAAAAAAAAGTTTTAAAAAAGGTAAACTTATTATAATGATTAAAATAAAGTATAGTAACTGTTCCCAAAAACTAACAAAAGATCCATATAACTATAGATAGCAATATAAAATTTATTTGAACCTCAATTTACCATTGTATCTAGAGCATATATAAGCACTAGGAATTATCATTTTCAGAATACAAAGACTTAGCAAAAATAGATAGGAAACATGTATCCTTGATCCATTCCTTAAAACCAGAAGTTTTAAGTATTTTTTAGTTATATAAAGGTATCATCTTTGTCATGTCCCAAGCTAGATGGGACCACATTCTTCATAAGAATTCTTCAGATATATTGTTAATACTTTCAACTTACTATTTAATTACTTATTAAATTGAGTTGTTAGTTTCCAAGCTGTGCATCACTCAAGAATCTCATAATTGCAGACACATTAATACATATTTTAATTGTATACATTCCAACAAATGTTAGAGGTGAGTCATATACAACATGCTATCTCTCAAATCTTTAAAAACGTTAGAAGCAATCTGATTTAGTGTTGATTTCTGTTTTTGAATGTGGGTTATTCCTTAACATCAATTTATCAAGTGATTTGGAATAAGAACTTAACTGTTTACTTATTAATGACCAAATGCACCTAATAGCTTTCAAAGCTAAACACCAATATCCTTGTTAACAATACCTGTCCTGGACCCCAAAACATGCCAAGATTTCAGTAATGTTATATGCTTGTGCTCAAAATAGGCCCAAAGAGATGAATAATCATAAAAACCCTCATTCAAAAAAAATATTTAAACTAAAACTGATTGATACAGAATAGTTGAAAATCTGGAAGTTTGAAGCTGCTGTTATTGTAACCTCAGTTTGGCCAAGGCTAGTCATGAAGCTTTAGCCACCCATAACAAAATGTTCTTATTATCTTCTCTGTATAAAATATCTATTAGTAATTAACATTGGAGTCCTTCTTAAAATATATATTAATTTCAATGTAATATTCATTTTAGGGCAATCTTGCCTCAAAGACTTAATGCAATGGTATTAACCATCAACAGAAAGTGCTTCTACATATTTAGATATATTCAGTTCAAGATACTAGGATATAAGATATAAACCTAAGTATTTTGTGGGGTTGGTATGAATTGTAAAATTTTAATCTATCACAATAATCTAGAGGCATAGTAGATCCCAAAGGCAGCTAATAAGATATCCTCCAATTAATAGTGTAACCAGTAAAAACATATTGTATATAACTTCAGTAAACATAATGACATCACATAATTATCAAGAATAGTCATAATAGCATCAGCATATATAAACAATTTATATTCCGTTTCAAGTACCATTACACCCTTAATATTTTCAGACTACTTAATAAAAAAAGAATTTAAGTATAAAACAATTGTTTGTTTTCAACACATCTTTCATTGTAATGTAGACTATTTGTCCCAAGGATCTGTCTGCTAATGACTGTCTACAATTCAAAATCAGAAGTCTGATAGCACCTTTCCAGAGTGATAAACTTCATGAAAAGATATAAGTTTTCCTAAGAACAGTTCATTTCATCACATGCATAATGGCTAAATTGTTGTACGATTGAAATTAGGATGAGGTGGAAAAGGGGAAAGGAAGGGGAAGAAAGAATGATTATGCAGTCAGATGGGAATATTTCAATTATCAAGTATAATTTATTTAAAAACATTGTATTTGTTGAGACTTTTTTGATGTATATGAATTCATTAACCTTGCACCAAGGTCCCCTCAAGATAAAAAATGCTATACCGTTGTACAAGAAAACAATAGCCCTATCTCTAAAAGTTTTACAAGAAAAAGGTTCTATGCTATTCTACAAGACAATGCCCCCCTTAGCTAAAAGTTCACCTCCACTTTCAATCTATGGTTACTGAGCTTGACTGTTTTATTGCTGATGTCTCATTAACAAACTATTTAACATCATCAGTGCTAGTAAGGCAAACACACTGCAGCAATCCTGAACATCAGAAAAAGGAAACAGAACAGCTATACAATGTCTTGCAACAAAATAGATGCCCATGCAACTTTATCAAAAAGTGACTGACCCCTCAACCCAATAGAGCACAGCTATCACAAGCCATGAAAAACACAACATTGCCATACATCAAAAACATCTCAGAAATCACCAACCGACTATTGCAACCATATGCCATTACCATAGTTCAAAAACTATCCAAAGCCCTCCAAAATATCCTAAGTAAACCAAAATAACCAGCAGCCCCAGGAAGAAAAACAGGAGTTATTTACAACATAATATTGTAAAGACTGCAACAGCCACAGGGACCAAATGGAAAACCACTTAGCAGGCCGAGGACATGATGAAAACTCCTTAATTTCACAACACATCAACAGACTTAACCATAGTTTTAACTGGGGAACTGTGAGCATCCTAGACCAAGACAAAAAATGCTAGAGAATTCCTGGAAGCCTGGCACTCAAGATAAATTAGCCATCAAGAGGCACACGGAGATCCACATCTGCTCTTCAAAAGAGACAATCAAAAAGACAAAAAGGAAACAAAAAGACCTAAACACCAGCAGCAGTCAACACTCAGATGAGCAGAAATTAACACCAAGATTAACACTAGACCAACAATCAAAAAGCAAACAATACCCCAATCAAGAAACTACCAACGCACCCAAACAAGCTAACAGTAAACAACAGCCCAATCAAGGAACTACTAAATCCACTCCCACCAATACCGACAGGGCAAGCCACTAGTATATAAAATGAAAGCAAACTCTATTCCCTTACTACAATTAATAATGTTACCTAGTTTGTTAATGAAACATCTGCAAGAAAACAACGAAGCTCAGGAGTACTAAGGATCCCACAGTCCAACCCTGAGCTACAAATATTCTATCAGAATCAATGCGTACCTTAGAACCATCATTTCCAGGAGGTCCAGGTAGGCCTGGATTCCCTTTATCTCCCTGCAAAGCAATAAAGTGGAGAGTGAATGTTGGTGGTAACTTAAATAGAGGACACTAGTATAGATATTAGGGTAGTCTTACTCTGTTTCCCTTGTCTCCAGGGAGTCCTGGGAGACCATCAAAGCCCCTGTCACCCTGTAAGAAAGGGGGGGGAAAGCAGATGAGTACTGAATTGACAAGAATAGACCAGTTTTTCGGCTAGGAGAAAGATAGTTTTGCATGCCTAATTTTACTGCAACAATGCTCTTTGTCCTTAGCGCAATCCTACAAGATAAATACATTTTTAAAGTACATACATTTTAAATTATACCCCAGAAATAGGTGCACAGAATGATGGGGCACAGTAAGGGGAGAACAATGTTGTCTTGATGATCAATTTGCCATGTTTTGATAGGTAACATTGGTGCTTCAAAATTTAGAAGGAAGCAAAACTTGAAAATTCAAAAAGAGGTTTAAATTTGTTGGATTGTAAACCAGAGGCAAGGATTTGCTATTTTTGTGACTATGTATGTCTTGGAGGCTAATAGCAGAGACAAATAAGATTCAGGAATTCTGTGGTTTGACTTTCAATTCAGATGAACTACATCAGCTTCACTCCCATCTCCCTTTTTGCAACATGCAGGAAATTAAACACAGTATTGACTTACTTTGTCAGCAGTGAGACTCTGCAGATGCTGTTGAACTACAACTTCCATCGACCCCATTCTAGAGGGTCAATCATAAAGGATGCTCAATTGTAGCATGTATGGAATACCACAGAGTCCCAATCCCTGTATTGTAAAGATTATAATAGATCTTTTTTTTACAAGATCTGATGGGAGAAGGGAAGAATGGATCCCTGCATTTTTTTCCTTTTGAGCAATGAAAATTGAAAGCATTATGGATATGAAAGGGACAAAAGTTTGAAGTCATCTTATTCCACATATTAGAGTACTCGTGTGTGTGTATCTGTGTGTGTGGCAATGTATATGGGGTGTACATCTCGCCTTCAGAAATAGGTTATGGTTATGTGCAATTTGTCCTCACAACTTCTATATGAAATTTCATGTTCACAAATACTACAAACATTTATATTTTTCAAAGCTTTTGATTCTTTTATCCCAGTACTTAATAATTGCTCAGAGGAAGTTGTGCACACAAAACTCACACACGCTGGATCCTCTACATTCACTCCTTTATTATCATATTTAAGGCTACACGGGAGAATTCAATGACTTAATGATAAACACTCATTAATATGCAAAAAGCTCCAGTTTCAGTCTCCTGTATCTTGAGACCAAAATCCGGGACAGTTGGTGACAAATTGCAAGCTAGGTTGGCAAATTGCACAGTTTTCTACATTCTTACCTTTGAAGGCTTTGGCAGTGAAGGAGATGTGTTGCCAATGAGCTAGTTCAAACATTAGTCATGTTCGGGGAGGAATTATATCTTTGAATATCAGATCCTAGGAATCAACAATGGGGAAAGATTGTGGTTTCCTACCCTGTTTGTGTACCTGTGGAACTGCCTAGCTTGCCAAATGTTGGAAACTAGATGGTTGAGATGGGCCTGCTTCTGATTCAATGGGACTCCTCTTAATTTCCTGCACAACTTCCTCTTGAGTTCTGAAAAGGTTCCAAGACCACAATCACAAAATACAGGGGGGGGGAGTTGGATTTTCACGTGGCATGCATACCACATGGATGAAAATTTCTCCTGAATGTACCAAATTCAACATGAAAGTGGAAACAACGTTTGATTCGGCTCTATTTGCATTCCACTATTGTGTTGGTATTGCAGGAAAAACCAAACCACCATGGGAGTGAGAATCTCAAAGCTCTCTTCCCCTCCTTTGTGTGAATTCCACCCTAAAATTAAGGTTTAGAAAACCTTGGGTCCTGTTTCTCCTGGGAGTCCTCTGCCACCATCAGCTCCTGAACGACCCTTAAAAAAAATGAAAAGGAGAAAAAGAGTGAGAAAAGGGAGCAAAGACAAGCATTCCTATAGATTGGCACCCATCCATTTATCTGATGCTTACCCTCTTGCCAATTTTCCCTGGGGGTCCAATTGGTCCCTGTATCCCAGGGGAACCCTGTAATGAGAATTGAAATAAATGAGACCAACTGTTGATCTATGTATTTGTTTGTTTTCAGATGAAAATTTACCTCCATTGGGAAAATGGTTAACTTGACTTAAATCTCATCTGGACGTTTTGGGCATTACTGGCAATATGTCTTTTACATTATCATCAATATAAGGTTTATCGGAAAGGTCATCTTATAGATGCCTTAGTCTACTGATAAGAAGAAAGTTGTAAGGAGCCCTGGTGGTGGAGTGGTTAGAATGCAGCATTGCAGGCTAACTCTGCCCACAGACTAGAGTTTGATCTTGATGGGCTGGAGGTTGATTCAGCCTTACATCCTTCCAAAGTCAGTAAAAGAAGGACCCAGATTGTTGGGGACAATATTCTGACACCGTAAGAGATTGCTGTTAAGAGTGATATATGTAAAAAGTGACTGCTGTATGGAATGGTATATAAGACTAAGTACTATTGTTACTGCTATGTTAAGATCCAAAAACAACTACTGATACAGAATGCAGCATCTTTTTTTTTTAATATAAATTTTAACTTTATTTCCAATGTTAAAATACAAACTTCAAAAAATGTACTGTATGTTTAATCTTATTTGATTTCTTTTTCTCAGGCATTTTATGATACATTTCTTTGAATGTATCAAAGGGGAAGATGGGGCTGAAATAGGGTACAAATATAAATAAATATATCACAAATAATTTTCTATCGGTCAGTGGTAGGATGAGGATATAATAAATAAAATACCAGGAAAATATTGCAAAAAGACCTATATTTCTTCAATAATTTTGTATGCTTGGAATGTATTTTTATTCCATGAATGTTAAATGCTTATGATGAGGGAAGGGAGGGAAGGAAAAAAGAAACTGATGGAAAAAAGACTCATTTACTCACTTTGCTAGCAGTGCCAGAATTCTGTCTGCTAAGGATAACCTAAAAGCCTTCTCATCTAAGCATGCCAGGAGAAAAGATCAGCATGCTTAAAATGGCTACAGTGCACCTTCCAAATTTGGGGGAAGGGATGAATTATTATCTGTATTGCAAAACTGCTTATTTCAGATTCAGATTCAATTTTTATGCAGTTCAATAAGAGTACAATATAATAAGGCAAAGTAAATTTATCAGGCTGGAGAAATTCTAATGTGAAAGATATGTATACGGTACAAAACTGTAAAATGGGCAAGAGATAAACAATAATGAAGGAGAGCCACTTTGATGTAATGTAAGGGTGGGGCACTATGGCCCTTTTATGACTTGTGGACTTCAACACCCAGAATTCCTGAGCTCAGAATTAAAGTCCACAATTCATAAAAGGGCCACAGTACCCCACCTCTGGTGTAACGGTTAAGTGCCAGGCTAGAAACAGGAGATTGAGTTCTTGTCCCACCTTGGGCACGAACTCAGCTTGTTGACCTTGAATCATTCATTGAAGAACAAAGCAATGGCAAGCCACTGATAATATTTTGCCAACAAAACTGCAGGGATTAGTCCAGGCAGTCAACAGCAGTTAAGACTGACTTGAAGGCACACAAAGAGAAAAGAATAAGAAAGCCTGAATGGAAAAGAAACTGGACATCAGCCTGGCATTTTTATACTTCACACTTTACCAACCTTGTGTCCTCCAGAGGTGTTAGATTTCCACTCCCAGAATTCCCTACCAGCACAGCCCAAGCCCCTCCTGTCCATCTTCAGCAACCAACCTGGGGTCCGGAGTCACCTGAATCCCCTTTTTGTCCTGATTTTCCTGGTAGACCCTGTAGAAAACATATTAAAAATAGATTAATTTCTTCCAGAATATTCCAAAAATGAACAATCCAACCACAGTGAATATATCCAGGATTTGGTGGAGCAGGAGAACTATTCTATCTGTTAATTCTAAAAAAATATCAGCAAAGTAATACATATGAGGGAAAATTCAGGCATTCTTCTCCTGAAAATATTAGTTTCTCCTCTAACAGAAAGTGATACATGTTATGATGTTGTTTGCACACTCTTCGACACCTATTCATCAATAGAGTAGTATGGGGAGTTGTGGTTTCACAGCCTAAAGTAAAATTGGGGGAATGGTCTGGAGCAGGAAATAAAAACTAAAGATGAGATCAACTCTATCAATGGTAGATTCATATTTGCCCAAGCCGATTCATTTTCTATAAAAATACAGAAAGCAGATAACTGCTATTAATCTGATATCAGCAGCAATGTAGTATAGAGGGAAATTATACCCCAGTATGATTTTCTCCCCTCTTCTCTGTGTGTGGGAAAAATCCCATACCTAAGGGCAATATAGAAAGTCACAAAATATAGCAATTCAGGAACGATATGTTTCAGAAAACTCAATAATTTCTCCTTCCAGACATACAAATTCTTCCCTGGGCCATGCTATTTTAGGAAGGTATACCATGATCCAAAGGGGGACAGAATTTCTGCAAATTGCCAAACTCTCCCCAGAATATCATGATCCTGAAATTTCATGGTCTGGAGAGGAAATAAAGTATCTTGGAGTTTTCTGAAACATTCCATTCCTCAGTCCCTGAATTTTGTACATTCACAGATATGATATTGTTAAGATCATTTGTAGCTTGGCGCACAAATAAGTTTAGACAATTTCAAGAGATTAAAGTTATTTTCAATGTCTATGAAAGAAAAATGCTTGTGGGCCACGTAGTGGTTTTTTCCCTTATGAAATCTGTTATATGCTGAATAATATTTCATTTCAGCCCAAATACAATACATAGACAATAATAAGCTAGCCATGAGATGAGTATGAAACTCAAAACTTTCCTTAAAAAAATCCTATTACTCTCAATTTATGGGTCAGCTTTGAACAATCACATTACTCACTAGTGGTCCTGGCCTTCCTGTGAGTCCCATTGGGCCAGGGGGCCCTTTCATGGAAAGCTGAGTAGAGAAAGAAAATGATGAATTGTAGTAATATCAAAAGGAACTGGGGAGAAGTTCACTGAGTAATTGTAAGCAAGAAGGACAAGAAGATGCTGGTTTGAAGTATTGATGAAAATGGGAGAAAAAATAATGTTTGGGTAGCAGTGGTTTCATTCATCTTTGTTCTTCTGCTTGTACCACTATATGCGGAGAAGTGGGCAAACTGGGCTCTGAAATTATTTCGGTTTTGCTTGGCTTTGACTAAGCCAATTTCTATCTGATTCAAATCAATGAGAAAAGGCATGTTATTCATCTTATTGTAGGGCATGACTACTAAATTAATCTAAATTAATTATTGAAAAGACCTTATGTTCTTCAAATGAACTCTCAACCCAGGTGCAGATTTAATTTAGGACCATTTTTTTTAAAAAAATCTTAATCAAATCATTTTTCCATTGGGATGGGTGAATATTTTGTTTCTCTTCTGTACAGTATTATGATTTATCTGTTTAAGTCTGACTTACTAAGCTATTCCTTGAAACAGAATGTGAATAATTTATATGGAAAACCTTTAGTGTTAGAATGGGTTTGCATGACACACAGGTAACATAGTTGCTGCATCCTGAGGTAAACATAGGTTGTCACGAATGACAACTGGCAACATAGATGCCATGATCAAATGGAGAAAGACCATTATCACTAGAAAGATGGCTGGACTCACTTCCTGCAGTTTATATCTTCTAAGGAAGGGGAGGACTGTTGTGAGTTCCCATTTCAAAAGTGAGAAATAATCAGAAAACAATGAGAAATAATCAGAAAACAGGAGTTCCTAGACAGGCTCATTTTTTTGTAGGTGCTGTTTTAGGCTCTTGCTTTATATTAGATGCAAAAGAGGATGCTAATCCTCTATGATTCCTCTCTTCCAAGTTTACTTATTCTGTTCCAAGACTGCTTAAAATGGATAATCAGATTAATTGAAGTGCAAAGAAATGCAGAATCTTTGGGAAACTCTGCTGAACCCACAGTTAACTAAGTTTAATTGTTTATTGTTTTATTTGTTTGTTTGTTTGTTTTAAGCCAGTTTGTTCCTGATGTTTTCTTGGCAAGATTTCAGAAGTGGTTTGTCATTGCCTCCTTCCTGAGAGAGTACTCAAAGTCCCTCAGCTGGCTTTGTGCCTAAACTGGGACTAAAACTCATAGTCTCCCAGTTTCTAGCCTGGTGCCTCAAGCAGTATGCCAAGCTGGCTCTCTGTTTTATACAATATACTTTTGTTCAGTCAGTAATTCTGACTATGACTTGCTATAGCACTGAGGGAATTGGGAGACTGATTTAATAGCAGATGAATAGATTAAGAGAGTGATTTGAGTAATTTGATTAGCTGACATTCTGTGATGAGCCACATGTTTTAGAAATCACTTGAAAACCTGCAATATTATTATTTTAATGTATTCACCCATAATTCACATTTCGAAGGTCAAATATCTCAATACCTCTGGATGGCATTAAGAATTTGAAAAGAATACAGAACATTAACCAGAACAGAAATAAAAAATGAGAGAGAGGGAGGGAGAGGGAGAAGGTGGGAGGAAGGAGAGAGGAAGAGGGGCAGTGTTAAATGCTGGAACAAAACAAGTTGACTACTTAGGGAAATCAAGATTTAAAATAAAGAAGCTTAACATATGCACATATATTCATATATTTGTCCATAATGCTTACCTTGGCTTGCTGTAAAATAGCCTGGGCCTGAGCCTCCTGGAAAGATACTGAAGGTCCTTTAAGTAAATCACCACGAAACTGGAACTAGAAATAGATCAGTAACACAAATTCAAGGAAGAGAACAATGGAATATCGAGGTTATGGCTAGATAAACTAGATGGCAATATGCCATCACTATGACACTCCTACCAAAAAAAGCAAATCTTCATATCTAGCATCTTTAAGTGAAAGCACCACCCACATTCAGTAATTGAAATATTGATGTTTGTTTGGTAACAGAAGGGTAGAAAATGGGCTCAACTGTAGAAAACTCACAACGTTCTGGTTTTGAAGATTATCAACTTTCCTGTTCTTAAAGAGGGATGAGTTATATATTTGAACTTAGCTCTTCAGTCTTCAAACTTTCCATATCAAAATCCTTTCCATATCAAAAAAACTTCCCTCCTGGATACTTGACCACATAAAGGTGAGTTCCTCTTGACTCCGTTTCTTACCTAACCTATCTTCTCGGATCTTATTTTATAATCAATGTCAACACATTTTTGCACCTGGAATATACTCAAAATAATACCCCTGGAAGCTAAAAAAGGATTCTTGTTTTACATCTAATATTCACTAAAACTGAAAACAACACCCCTTTAGAATCTGCTTCTCAAAGGGATTGGATGATGTTGCTTCCTGCCAGTATATCTCATATTCTCAAACTGATCCATTTCCCTGCATCACCTACTGGCAACATGAGCATTGTCCCAGGAGGTCCACGTAGCCCATCAGCTCCTGGAAGGCCTGGGAGGCCTGGTGGTCCCTGTGTAAAAGTGAGTTAAGATACCTGTGTCAATCATTTTTGAGAATCGTTGGACTAAAAGAAAGCAATATCAAGCTGGGGCTTGTCAAAGAGATACACAGAAGGGGCACATGCCGGCAATTCCTTATTCCCCACACCCACCATTTTCAGAGAAGACGAAAAATCGCCAGGGGGAAAGATCGAAGAGACTATCATTCCTCTGAACCACATTCCTTTCCTTACCTGCTCGCCAGGATCTCCTGGAAATCCCGGTGGCCCTGGTGATCCCATTGGACCCATCTCTCCCTGGGAAATCATACAGCAGAAAATTAAGATAAATGAAGAAAATCTCACAGACAATTCTTCTTTTAAAATAGAAACATCATGACACAGTAATATCCAAGCCGAGCATTATATCAAATGTATCTACAGCAACAATATTATGACTGACCGTTGCAAAAATCAGACTGCAGACAATGAAGTTTGAAAATTATGCATAGTTTCCTTTTCCTCCCTATGAGTAACAGGAAAAGACCACATAATGCACCTAGATACTAACATTAATCATTAGCCTCCTTCTGCAGATGTACTTGGATTATACTTTCTGCAAAACTCTGTACTTATTGACCAAAATATCAGATACATATGGCATGTTTTATAAGAAGTCTACCAGTAAGCATCAAACATTAACAGATCCTTATTGAAGAAATTCCAATTCCTCAAATCAAGGCTGTTTTTTTTAATTCCATCTTATCAAACAGGTATTCCCGTTTGCTTACTTCCTTATACAGGTAGTCCTTGTCTTACAACAGTTCATTTAGTGACCATTCAAAGTTACAACAGTACTGAAAAAAAGTGACTTATGACCATTTCTCATGACCTTTGCAGAATTCCCATGGTCATGTGATCAAAATTCAGATGTTTGGCAACTGGTTCATATTTAGGATGCTTGCAATGTCCTAAGGTCATGTGATCCCCTTTTGTGACCTTCTGACCAGCAATAAGAAAATCAGATTCACTTAACGACCACATTACTAACATCACAACTGCAGTGATTCACTTAACAACTGTGGCAAGAAATGTCACAAAATGGGGCAACACTCACTTAACAAATGTCTCACTTAGTAACAGAAATTTTGGGCTCAACTGTGGTTGTAAGTCAAGGACTACCTGTAATGAGTTTAAATGGAGGGACAGGTGGGTTTTTTTCATTCCACAGAAGTTGATAATTGGTTATAGGAGGGCAATATTGCGGAAATAAGTTGAGAAGTGCTTAAAAGATCAATGATCAGAATACTGGTTGATCTTTAATAGACTGATAAAAAGATCCCCAGCTCCCTCATGAGACTGTTGAAATGAACGTTTCTTAAGTTCCTAGGAGTCAACAGCTTGAGGGCTGTAACTCAGTTCAGTTCAAGAAGTTGGTATATAATTTCCAAATGCGTTCAGAGATACACTGTTCTTTAATTTTTATATTCTCTTGCAACTGCCTGGCAAAAGAAAACAGAGAGAAGAGTACTGCTATTTTCATGCTAAAATATTGGGGGTGGATGGAATAACAGAGATATTTCCATTCCCATGAAATGTACTGGGAGTTTTTGGGCAAATCAATGATCATGCATGAACTGCACACTTCAGTGGATCATGTTCATGGGGTCAATCTTGCTATACAAAGTTTAAAATTATATTTTTGCCTGCAATCTCCCTGTTTGTGTTTGGGACTTAAGCTACTTATCCCATGCCCTGCAAGCAGGTTTCCCATATATTAAATTTATTTTCAAACATCTATGATTGAGACAAAATCCTACAGAGGAGGGGCAATCAACCCTCTCAAGATATTCCTGTGATTTTTGCTTCTCCCACCTAAGGACACACAGGGGAAAGGCAGAAAAAGGAGCAGAAACACACAGAGATAGGTCTATTCCCAATCCTGTTTATAATGGCACCAACCTGGATTGTGCTGTTGCAAATTCTCTCTCCCTGCCCAGAAGAGGGGGAAAAAAACAGGAACCAGGAAGGAGGTGGCCACCTCCTAAACAACTTTAAAGTGGCTGGGAAAACTGATGTCACCATACTTATTATGTCTCTTACCTGTGGACCTCGATATCCAGCTGGCCCTTCAAAAACCATACCCTGCAACAGCAAGAAAGGAGAAAGATTTAACATCCTTGAACTGGTTCTGAATGGAAAGGGTGACTTTGTGGCCTGTGAATATTCACAAAGTTATATGATGTGAATTTAGTTGCCTCTAAGCACTGAAATAAGTTCACATACTTGTAAGAAGGATAAGAGAAATGCTAACGATTCTTTAATACTTGAGGAATAAACCACTTGCATGCTTATGGTTGAATTCTCTGCACAAGTAACAAGCTTGTTGAATGTATAAAAAAAAGAGATAGCTAATTGTTGCGTAATTAGATAATCTGTACCCATGAGATATTATCATGATATATGCCTGTGATTCTGGGGCCCAATTAAGCTATCCTCAGAAGGGAAAACTATATTGTGATCTATACTTATCAGAGGGAAAACCCAGTGTATCACAGCCAATAATAAAGCATACAAAACATTCAGCCAAGATCCAGAAACCACTCTGCAAATGCAATAAAGGAACAGATTTTCCACTCTCATATATTTCTGTTTGTTTTTGTATTTGTGTGCAAGATTTTTGTCCTCATCCAAGACCCAATTGCTCCATCTCAAGTTTCCAGAGCATATTCCTAGTATCTCTCAACTGTATAGAAACCACTAGAGTTTTAGATATTTATCCTTCCAAGAATCAAATGGAATTGACCACAAATCCCAAGCCACCACTTCATGGTGAAATTAAGTCTCCAACCAGGCTGATGGATTTTGGCAAATCCAGAACAGAAAACATATCTTACTCACAGGTTCGATGACCGCTGCCTCCCCTTTCTGTCCCTTCAGGTTTGGTTGCTGCTACAGACACAAAAGAATAAATAACCAACATGAGGACCAGTAATTATGATAATGTGAGAATCTGCATTGTAGATGGAGATGACCTCCTAAAGTACAGAAGATATTCAAGATGACTGTTTCTTCAATCTGATTCACTGAGCCACAAATCTTATGCCATCTACTATTCAAACAGAAACAAATTACTGTACCTTAAATGAAGGTGGATTTGATTCTGGACTATGTGAATTGTTGGAAAGAACTGTGGGATTTTTCTGAGTTGACCGATTGTGAGAACTGGCACTGAGGGCTAGCTGCTGCTTAGATAGAAAGTGATCTCCAGTGACCTCTCCTGTAAAGCGAGCTACCCCACACTTCTCCAGACTTAATGCATGGTGAGTGAAATAAGAGCAAATAAATGACTTAACATCTCCAGACATTGGAAACAAATTTCGAGAACTAAGTTTCCATGAATTGGTTCCTGGAGCAAACTCAGCTCCAAAGGCATAGGGCAAGAGAAAGGCAAAATAGCATCAAATCAAACAAAGAGATAAAATTAATTAAAATCCCATCACATTAGTTATGAGCACCTATGAATTAAATCTTACTGAGTTTTATTTTATCACCAACAGTCCTGAGCAAAAAGATCTTAGAAGATTGGATTAAAAAATATATATATATTTATTATGTTTTAATTTACAATGGTTTCCAGTTTTGATCCAAACTAGGTGGCAGCACTGAGGCAATTCTGACTTTGATCTTAAGAAGCTGAGCCAGGCTGGACGTGATTAGTCCCAATAGGAATTATCACGGCTATTGGCTGGGCTGGAAAGACCCTCAAAGAATCCCAGAAGAAGGCAGCAGCAAACATGTTTTCTTTCTTCGTGCCCATCTAAGTGCTGAAAGTTATGTTTGACTTGAAATAAATGCTTGATGTTACTCAAAAAGCAAATTCTTAGCCCAGAAGGTGGAACTGAAATCCTTGCCATGAGAAATAACGCACTGTGAGAACATGTAATGCACAGCAGGTTCTGGACTGAGTCAGAAGACTCAGAAGAGGGCAAGTCAACCTTGGTTTAAATGCCAAGTTTCCATCCCAGCCTGGTAGCAATTAGCCGTTGGGAAAAGAGTGGGTGAGGCACAGGGGCAACAAGACATTCATAAATATTTATGATTAATGTCATAGAGTTTCAGTCCTCCTAAGTCCCAAATAAAAATAGGACACTCTTGGCAAATATCTAGGTGGAGATAGACATATCCTTCTGAGAAGCAGCAAAGGCTAGTTTTTTTCATTTCTTCTCTTCAAACACATAACATTCTCTTTTTTAAAAATCATCTGTAATAGGTTCCATGGGAAATAGTTTGCCATGTTTGGAGCATCTTGGACATGAGAGACAACTGAAAATGTGTCTTGGGCACCAACACACCTCCTCATCTCCATTCTACTCATTAAAATATATTTGTGTTTTCTTTTAATATAAAGATAGACTGTGGTTGTAGGTTTATATAGGGAATTAACAAACCCAACCTGATGTGCAATGGAAGTCGAAAGTGGATTCAGCTTCTTTAATGGACTTGATGATGAAAATTAGAAGCCTGGGAGCTCCTTTTCAGATTAACACATTTTATTCAATGGCATAAGTTTTCATGAGATGCATCTGAGTTCATCAGATGCACAAACTGGCTAGACTGATGTGGGATTTAAACTGGGGTGAGGAGGGAGCAAGACCACACGGTTATGTAGCTGGATTATATGAAAGGCAGATTATAAACACATTGTAGCTCCATTGATGAACTACCAACTTGTGCTATTTCATCTTCGCATGGATTTCGGATAAGACTTTGGGTTTTGACCCACAACAATCAGTGCAACTGAGGATCATGGCCTAACAATGAAACAACAGAAGGAGCTTATATGGGAGTGCAAATCGGGAGCAATTTATGTGCAGGAATGCTAGCCTCATTGATAAGATTCTCTTTGCTCTAGCAATGGGAAGAGTGTTAAGTTGGCTCAAAGATTTTACTATTATTTTCAAAAGACTGTACAAATCAGTATTTTTAATACAAGAGAGATTAGTCCTTTCCTCCCTTATTCCGAAGCTTAAAGCATTTAAATGGCATGTCTTGCTTGCAAGATTATCTTTTAATTAGAATTGTAATACTTGCATTCCAACTGGTTAAGCCTCACTATGTTTTTGAACTTATACAATCAAAAACAAGCACCACTGAGTAAAATTGAGCTTAGTTCCAAATAAGAAATGCATTATTTGAATGAAATGAGATTATTTTTTGCAGTGTTCAGATTGTTACTCATTGCTTAGAGAAACATTTGTAGAGTTGCTACCTTGGGAAATAGGATGGTGGCTTCAATGCGCTCAGCTGGATCATAGTGCTCTGCTTCACTGGCCCCTCGTCGGTCATAGTAGTCCTCATAATCTTTATTGTCAAGTCTCTCATCAAATGCTCTGTAAGTGACATTGGCATTCAAGTCTCTATTTTCGTTGATTAAATACTCTTCTCCAACAAGGTCCTGTTGGGGATATGAAATACAGTAGACGTATTTAATGATAATTACTTTGCACACTCACTATTAGTCTCTTCCTATATGTGACTCTTTCTCCTACCATTACATTCTGTTTTCCTTGGAAAGAAAAGAAACTATGTTCATTGAATCCTATTCAAGCCTGCAGATATGCATATTCTAGAATCTAGGTACATGGTTTTGTGTGGGATACAGCCTCCAATATACATCTTCTTGTCCTGAATACACCAACAGAATTTTGGATGTTTATATGTATTCATATTTGCCGGATTACCAATAATGATTGGATCTAACAAGTTATGGAAGTGGTTATATATAGCGTCTGATTAGATGGGATGAGGAACATGAACCAAAGGTTCAATCCAGTGGATTTTCTTCCCCTGACAAGGCTAGGTATTAAACAGTTGGAGTACAATTGAATAGTTATGGATTTGCATGACAGTAATGTTAAATGATAAGGGAAGTAGTATTTCATTCCCATTTTAATTTATAAGAGACAATAGCAAAATGTAGACTTTGGGGAACTTCATTTTTATTTTACATCATTTCATTTATTGTTGCTTTGCTTTGTTTACTAGAACCTCAAGATTCACCAACTGAAACAAGAATACATACACATAGAATTAAAGAAGCTTAATTAATTAAAGCAACTTGAGATTTTCTTTGTATCCCAGAAATGTAACCAAGTCCTACCAAAAAATCTACTTTTTGTTATTCCTTTCCCGTTTTCATCATTTCAGCTATACTGTATATTTATGAATAATTCCTCAAGTTGTTTAAGCGACAATCCAGATCATACCTAAAAGCTTAATCCAATTTTAAAAACCTAGTAAGGTCTCTCTCAAACAGAGATTAGAGGTAAATTTCAAGGAGTAGATTTCATAATTCTGAAGAAGTATGGATAAATGATTAAAAGTTCAGTATCTTAAATTCAAATCATATAAAGATCTAACCAGTAGCTCCCAAACTATTATCTTCCCATTTCTGCTCTATCCTAAACTAGGTTTATACTTCCAACGACTAAGAATTAAATTACTGTTTTAATTCTTTGTTTTGGTCACACACTGAGAGGGAAAAGGCAGCTCAGTGATTTCTGTCCCAGATAGCAATACTTACACTGTACCCTAGAAATATCTACCTTATTTCTTACAATTATCCCATGGGAAATTACTGTGGCATACAGTTGGATTTTCCCCTCAGTAATTTAATCACCAAATTGCTGCTAGTTATATGCAACCCCTATTGAGATAAAAGTATGTCCAGTTACTCTTTCAACAGTGAGGTCCTGAAAAGTACATTCCATTCAGCATTTTCAGCAGTCCAACAAGGGTTATTATAAACTCTCATTTGAGGATTTTAATGAAAAGGTTAGAATTGAAACTATATGATGGATGGAGAACCTGAGGGTGATGTCACTGGCTAGAGACAAGACAGGGTCCATCTCCAAGATTTTAATAAAAACAATTGTAATGTTAGGTAAAAAAATATGGCATAGTTTTTCTGGGACTATGGCACCTCTTATTAGGAGTGAACTGAACTCCAGTACACTCCAGAACTTCAGTACAACTGAACACACCCATATCACATCCTCACTTTACTTACAAATGAAGCAACCAAACTAAAGTAAAAATAGGAAGATTTTGGATGTCTCAGAAACACCTGCCACTTAGTGGGTTATCCCAACTGCCTTTTTTATACATTGTGCTAGCTCCATCCTTCACTGACTGCTACTGTCACTCCTCCCATTCTCCCTTCTTGACCATTTCTCCCACTAAAGTCAGCTATGGGTCCCAATGAGTGCCCTGAAGAGCCACATTAATCAGGTTTCAGGATGGGTGGAGCTTTCTGGTAAGGTAGACTGCCATAGGTTTTAGTCTGGGCATGCCTCAGGGACACCAACTATTCTGAAGAACTTGTAGCCCTCAATGTTTTTCTCCAAATAGCATTCAAAACAAAATATTGAAGAAGTTAGGGCAGCTCTTTAGAGTGGCTGTCTATCCATCACGATGTCTCATATGAGGACCACGAAAAGGAAGGTGCTAGAGAAGGTAACCCTTTTGCAAATGCTAAAGTCTTAGCCTAATATTGTATTGTGAAAAGCTGCCAGAACAAACAAAACATTGCACATTCTGCTATAGGCAGTATCTTGGGAAGACAATCAGTAGGGACTTGGTTCAAATCCAAATCCTTCCCTGATCTGAGTAGGCTACCTCATTGTATCTAAAGGTAGAATTGGCAATAGAGATTATTTAGATGTTATTCTGGATTCTGTATTTTGAAGTGATAAAGTCCTAGGAAAGTGAGACCATATGCATGGTCTGAGGACATCTTATAGCCATAAAGTCTTTATAACATTCATGAATTTTGACATACCACAGACCACAAATGAATTAAGTGACATCCCAGAGCTTCATGTGGCCCTCAAAACAGCCTCTAAAGATTTTTAGATCTGCCAAAATATACTTTCAGTGAAGCATATGAATTAAATTATTAAATACATGACTGGGAAATAAATTCAATCAAATTAACTTCAGCTGTTTCCAGGCCTGTTTACTACATTTTGGAGTGGGGCCTTGGCTGAAGAGTTTTCAGTACAAAAAAAGTATTGTGCCTAGACTTTCCCATTTTTATATCTATCCCAACAACATTTCACCCCTTCCCTGCTTTCTTTAGGAGCACCCCGGGGCCTTGGAAACAATGTCTATCTTACCTCATAATTGTCTGTAAGGTTGAAGTTGGCTGTCATAGTGGTAGAAGTGAGGATGCCAAGCTCTGCATCAGGATCCTTTTCCCAGAACTCAGTAGCTGCCTTCGTCGGTCTAATATCAGTTGGAATCTTATTCTTGAGGGTGGAGGGGAGACATAAGATGTTAAAGGAATCTATAAAACCTATTTGGCAACCTAGATTTAGCAATGTGCACATAGATTTGTACAAATTCTTTAGGGGTTAGAAATATGCCAGCAGCCAAAAGCCAACTAAAGTCACGATATAAGAGAAATTCAGGCCAATAAAATCTAGTACCTTGAGGTTAGAGCAGAAACAGCCTTTCATACCTCCATGCCTAGAAGATGTGTTTGGAACTTATTATAAAAGATTAATCTTTCAGTGTAAAATCTCCTGGCATCCTATCTGCCAAGTTCCCTGAGAGCTTAAACACTGAAATACATTGGGCAGCACCTATTAGTTAAACCATGTTTGCTAGCAGATCTAGAAGTGGAGTTTGGTAAGAAAGGGCAAAAGCTCCAGTGGATCAGAGGCTGTGCCCTCTTGGGAAAGAGGCAGAAATGCAGCTGCGCTTTCAAGCACATTAAGTACAGTCTTTCGCTCTGAGACTTACAAAACTTAGAACACCTGGTATGAAAATTCACATTTGGTGCCATTCATTTATCTGGAAATCTGTAAAGAGACAGCAAAATCTATATGAGGAAAAGAGTTTCTTCTGCCAATTTGTCCCAGCCCATCAACAATATGTGAGTAAACTATATGGGTTGTTGACATCAATGTGCTGGATATGTCATTTTCTAGGACTGATGTGCCTGAAGGTCAGTGAATTTTGTTCCGTGCTGCACTCTTCTCTTCTGATATCTATGTGAGCTCATAGCCATTCATTTAAAGTCCATATCCAATTTATGTATCCCAAGTGTTATGTTCCCATGAACGTCCAGCAGATCTTGAGGCAAGACAAAATAGCTCCTTGGGAAGAGTATTATTTTTTTTACTGCAGCTGACTTCTACACATAGGGAAAGTTCCCCTGATTTGGGACTTAGTAGAGAGAAAAAAAAGGGTTGATGAATATATGTAACTGCAGAAGGAATGCCACTCGATCTTCTAAGAAAGAAATAAGGTTTGTGCATTGGCAATTTTGAAACTCAAAGTTCCTGGGGAAAGAGATGCTATGTCAGGAAATCATATAATCCTTTTGATTACAGATAGTCCTCGACTTACAACAGTTTGTTTAGTGACCATTTGAAGTTAGAACAGCACTGAAAAAAACGAACTTGTGACTGTTTTTCACATTTATGACCGTTGCAGCATCCCCAGGGTCACGTGATCAAAATTCTGACACTTGGTAACTGACTCATATTTATGACGGTTGTAGTGTCCTGGGGTCATGGGATCATCTTTTGAGACCTTCTGACAAGCAAAATCAATGGGGAAGCCAAATTCACTTAACAACTGTGTTACCACCTTAACAACTGCAGTCTTACACTTAACAACTATGGCAAGAAAAGGTGTAAAATGGTGCAAAATTCACTTAACAACTGTCTCACTTAACAACAGAAATGTTGGGCTCAACTGTGGTTGTAAGTCAAGGACTACCTGCACTCTGATGATTCCAGTAGGCTGCAGGAGCAGGAAAAGTGCAAAGACAACAGATCTTAAGTAGTCATGTATTTCCTCTCACAATGAAATCTTTGCATATGTTCTTGAATGCAATGAAGTTCTTCAGTTTAATCTCAAGTATATCCAAAAGTGGGATCTGAATCTGGATGAACTTGTCAAGGATTGAAAGCTAAGCAAGGCAAGGCTTAGTTAATATTTGAATCAAACATTAACTTGGGTGCAGGAAGAAGGCAATGACAAATCCCTTTCAAAACTATTGCCAACCTTGCCCGAAGATGCCCTCAAGTAAAGTTCAAATCCCAATGTTTACATCAAAGCTATCATATAGGGTTTTTTGGCAACAGTTTGTGTGTGTACGTGTGTATGTACACACAAATGTATATTAGTAACTCTATCTTCCATCTATTTGCTACTGGGCTAAACCCCCTCTGAAATAGCTTCTTTAAAGACTCCTAAGACTGCAGAGAAAGCCTCCTCCTCAACATTGTGCATAAATCTCCATGGACAATTTTTAATCCTGAAGGAGCTTCTTTTGAAAAGGCAAATCAGTCCAGCAAATTATTCTAGAACTTATAGCATTGCAAAGATATCTCAGGATGCAGTAAGGCATGATTGCAAAAATGGACTGACTAAGCCAAAAACTAACCAAAGAATTAACTTTGTGGACTGCAATTTCACTTACGTACAATAGGAATCTATATAAAAGGGGTGCTATGGCTGTCTACCTGATCAAATGTACAACAAACCTGAACTTTATTGCTAGACAAGTATTTGCATAATTAGATTAAATGAAGTGTGCCTACATTAGGAGAGAGAAAAAGGATAAGTGGGTGGCAAATTCTTCCTGAGAAGAGATTAGAAAAGGAAAAGAGAAATGCTTTGTTGTTGCCAATACTAAACAGCCAAACAGCTGTAATTCTGATTCTAGAAAAAGGAACTCTGCCAGCTGCTCCATTTGGCGGGGAAAAGGTTCCCCTTGGCCAAGGCAAGAATGATTCACTGGCAGGATGAGCTCAGCATCCCCCTGTCCTGTATTTCACACATTTGGGGATGCTTCTCTGACATAAAAAGGTCATTAGTGGAAGACAAGAGAAAAACAAAATGCAAATATATTTGCTTGATCATAAGCTAAAACAATCCAAACAAAAGGATCAACAACCACAAAGGAAATGCCATTAAAACTCTTAAGATAATGTCCAGATTCTATTATAAAATTACAAATCTCCTAAACTTCTAAACTTAGTTGTGACAGCAAAATTAAACAAGAGTGTGCATACTATTCAACTGCCACAAACCTATAACTTATGATCAACTTACATACATAACCAAGAATAAAGGTTGAATATAAAGCTGTTATTATACATTAGCTGTGAGCTATTTAGTACCATTTTTAACATCCTTTTTCACTACAGAGCTAATGCCAGCAGGAAGTTAGGAAAGTCTCTTAACAACCTTTAGGACTTTTTTTTTTAAGTTTATCTTCTGCAGGTTTAACCAGCAAGTTTAACCAGCTTGTAAAATTTTTACTCAAATCTTCACAGTCTCTTTTCCACATACTGCTCCTTGATATTTTAGGATACGGGAAGAAAAATAGTGGAGGAGATCTATGCTGCCTGATCTGCAAAGTATATAGAACTTTTGATATTTTCTTTTCAAAATATCCAAAGTAGAGAAAACAGGGCCAGGAACTTGAAAAAAAGAATAAAACGGGTAAAAGGAGAGATATGAAACCCATTATCACCAGGAAAGCAAACTGGAGTCAACTATTTTTGTGGAAGAGAGTGCTGATTAATCAGTAACAGTTTTCCTGAATTAACCTCCAATGCCACATTTATAGTTTCCATGGCAGACCCAAACTAGGGCCTATTATTGATAATGCATCATTAATGTCCTAACAGAAGAATCCATTTTCTGAAAATGTAGGCAATTTGCAATTCAAAAAATCATTTACCAGAATTTTGAATAGAAAGTTATGTACAAAATGTATACACTAAAAGAAAATATTTGTATGCACATAATTTTTGTGCATATTATTGTTTCTCTCAATCCTACGGTATGTTGGCTATGCAGTGCCTAGAATATTTTTAGCTCTGGGCACCACATTTTGAGAAGGAGATCAAGAAATGGAGTGTGTCCAGAAGAGAGCAGCCAGAATGATTAAGGATCTGGAAGGAAGGGGAGGGTGGGAATTATGAAGAATACTTGAATTTATTTAGCCTGGAGAACAGAACACTTCAAGGAGACATGATAGCTGACTTCATGTATCTGAAGGGCTGTCACATAGAAGGAGGAGTAGAACTATTTACAACTGTTACAGAACACATAAATCACAGTGGATTTAAATTATTTCATTTGGACAAATGTCCTAAGATACAAGCTATTCCATAAAGAGACAACTGCCTCAGAAGATGATAGATTCTCCTTTATTGGAAGTGTTGATATAAATGCTACTGCAGTGAAGAGGATTCAATTAAATGATCTCCAAGATCCCTTTTAACACTTACATTCTATTATATCATGTTTCAACTTGAATTCTCTGAATTCTCAGAGTGGCCACATTCAGTATTTCTTACATGTGCTAGACCAAAACATGTTTTCATCTAGGAATAGCAAAATTCAAAACCTGATAAGGTAATGGAAGGGCTTCCATGATGTTGAGGCATATATTTACAGTGTCGTTTTCTGAAAAGTCAATTAATAGTCCAGATCAATAGCTGTTACCCCAGCTTTGTTATTCAAAGACAATAAGCTCTGCATAGGGTAGCTAAGGAACCCTGCGGTATTTTAATTATAAGCCATTTCTGAAAGATGGACTTTATACAGGCAGTCCTTGTTTAGCTACTGTTTGCAGTTATCACAGTGAGGAAGAGGTAACTGTGACCAATTCTTACATCTACAAACTTCTCAGATCTATAAAACAAAGGAAAGATGAAGACTATAATTCAATTAATGACCGAGTTGCCATCCCCAATTGTGGTTGATAAATGAGGACTACCTTTATTATCATTCTGCTAGTGCTTCTAAGATATTCCCTCCTGCAACTGCTTAGCACCAGGATCTACATGGCTCCTAAAGCTAATGCATTGTTTATAATAGTCTGCAGAGCAAAGATCCATGACTTCACTTCCCAGAGTTCACTTATTCTATTTGGCCCCAATAGAATAACATCTGCCTATCTGCACCTGAAGATTCCCAATAAGGATGAATAAGCCTACTGTTGCTCATTGTAACTGATCCTTATTCATAAAATTGAATATTCGATCAATGGAAGATGTCATGCCATCAGTTTCAGAATTAATGATTCAATAATAATATGGCTGAATGGAAGTTTGCATCCTGCACAGATTTTAATTAAAATTAATTATTTAATTTAATTAATTATTATTTATTTTAAATTTCACTTTCAAAAATACTGTACTGTCAGAGGCTGATGTCATAGTACCAGGAAGGAGCCAGCAAAAGTCTATACAGATATTTTCCTGAGACACATCATGAATTCTTTCAGCTGCCCATCTACACAGAAATTCCTTGGTAGCCCTCTTTCTGGAGTGACCATGAGCTCTCCTGATTTTGACTGACCATCAGAAGGAAAATTGAAAATGCATTGGCCTGGCATTTGATGGAGAAGAACATGTCTTCAGGCATTCAAACTCACCTGTGTTTGGAACTTTGCAGCCAATCAGGACTAATGGAAGTAGAGTCCTTGAGCTCCCTAGCCAGAGGCTATTGCATATGGCACCATCAGCCCTCATGTAAAGCAGTCAATGGGCAGCCATAAGGGCAGAAAGGCCAGACACTCTGCGGGCAGTTCTGCCTGAAGAACCATTGATGATAAAGCAAAAGGAAGCTGCTAATAGATGGGTTAGGCATGTTAGGAGGCAATGGGTTAGGCTGGCAGGGACCAGAAGTTATTAGATCAGCAGAGAGCAGTTAGTTGCACTCTCTACCTCGCCTGAGGTTGGACTGAGCGAGGACTTCTCGAGGGACTCTTTGTTTCTCTTCTTCTTGCCTCTACCTTTCTTCCTGCCCTTGCCCCTTCCTTTGCCTTTGCCCTTCTTGCCCTTCCTCTGTGGGATGTTCTGTACAAAGGGGGGGAGGGGAGCAGATAGGATACAGAAGGGGAGAAAAAAGAGAAAGGGGAGGGAAAGAGAAAAAGAGAGAGAACAGGCAATTGAGAAAGAAAAAAAAATACTTCCCCATTTCCTTAGAACACCAAAAGTCACTACCCATACGTCCAGGCTCAGCCACCAGGAAACCATTCACAAGAGACAGACATGAACATGGCACCAACCCCTTGGAGAACACAGAGGAAAGACCATCACACAACAGATTAATTTGTGATTCAGTATGACTTTCTGGAGAAGACAGATTTGGAAAGTAAGAATGTATCTGTTTCTTTTTATCCACATACTCTGAAATTGCCCCAGTTCTATCCTTCTCGGGGTCTTGGGGAGCAATCTTTCTTTCTTTTTCACCTGTGGGTCAATCATCTAAGAGACCTAACTAAAGAGCCATTCCCATGAATCACAAGGACAGCTAATCCTAGCAACTTATGAGCCTTATCTTTAGGAGATAAGTCCAGGGGCAGATCACTTTATGGATCTAAAAGAGGTGCAAAGATTTCCACAAATGGTGGAATGGATACAGCTAAAGTAACATGGGATGGGGTCTCAAGCATTTCCACCATCCACCAGATTACCACTGCTTACAATGAAAAAGTTCCAGACACAGCAAACAATTACAACACTAAAATGATGGCAAGTGTGTGATGACATCATTGTGTAGATGCTGTGATTGTGTACTTCTGAGGAAGCCACATTCAACAGGCCCAAATTTCTTAGAGGCAGGGACAAGACAAACAGACAAACTTTCATTTTTTCAACAAGTCACTCTTCTAACTATTCTTCCCCAAGGAAATTGGAAAACACACGGTTAAAATAGCTATCGGAGGACTGCAATTGACAAAATCTTGAGTGATAGGAGAAGATGGATATTTATAAAAATGTAAGGCCAATGGCATGCAGAGGGGCATTTATATTCTTTTATAAGGATTTTCCCAGGTTGCTTAATGCCCCTGAAATTCTCTCACTCCCAATAGCTGCTTCTTGATTTTACTAAACCAGCACTGTCAGGTATCAGATTCCGCCCCATTCACCCTAAAAAGATTGAGTCTTTAAAAAAATCAGGAGGAGCTAACCAATGAAAAACCCTCAAAAGGCATAAACTGTCATGAGATACAGCTTACTTCATCAGATGCATCTGATGATGAGCTGCATTTCACAAAAACATATGCCTTTTAATACAAATTTTAATGGGAAAAGATGCTACCAGACTCCTCCTGTTTGTTTATTTTTTGTCATCATAGACTAACACAGCACTCCTACAATAACTATAAACTACTGAACAGGGAAAATATAGCTGCCCGGTATAAAGTTCTAAAATCTATGTCAAATCTTTAGAAGGAGAGAGAGATCCATTTGTTTGTTTGTTTGTCTGTTAAATTTATTTGCCACCCATCTCACTGTGGGGCTAGGCTGGGCAGCTTACAACAATAAAACAGGGGGTAAAATGATTAAAAATGTAAGCATAACAACAGCAAAGGAATAAAACAATTAAAAATAAATAATGGAAGTACAATAATATGAAATTTAAAAGGTGGATGGGAAACAGGAAGTGCAGGGGGGGAGGTGGGGTCAGCTAATTAGTCCTATAGCCACCTCCGGTGATATATTCCCCCATTGGGTCTCCAGGCCAAGCAGCAGAGCCAAATCTTCAGGCCCTTACAGAAGGATAGGAAGAAGAGGGCAAACCTCACCCCAGGCAACAGGATGTTCCAGCAACTGGTGCTACAGCAAAGAAGGCTCTTCTCCTGAATCCTATCAGTCAGAGTTCCTTGACCAAAGGGATTCTCAACAGGCCTCCTCTGCTGGCGTGAGTAGGACAGGCTTGTCTTAGTTGGATGAGACAGTGCATCAAATAATCTGGACCTATGTCATAGAGGGCTTTAAAGGTCATAATCAGTAACTGCAGCCAGAAGCAAACTGGCAGCCAGTGCAGCTTGTAAAGCAACGCTGTAACAGGGGTCATTTTACAGGCCCCAAGGACTGCTTGTGCTGCTGCACTTTGTACCAGCTGAAGGTTCCGAATGTGGGCCCATGTAAAGCACACTGCTGTAATCCAGATGACTAGGGCTTGAGTGACCGAAAGTAGGGAATCTTGATCTAGGAAAGGCTGAAGCTGGTGCACAAACCAAAGCTGTGCAAAGGCTGTCCTAGTCACAACCATCCCTGATCTTTGAGCAGGAGCTGCAAGTGCAGGAGAACCTCTAAGTTGAGGACTGGGTCTAAATGGGGTAGTACAACCCCATCTGGAACCAAAAATGTCAAAGACCCTGATCTTGAAGCTCTGTGCACCCAAAGTCACTCAGTCCTGCCTGGATTGTAGCCCACTGTTCCACATCCAGGCCCCTATGGCCTCCAGGCACCGTGAGAGGGTAGCGATGGCATCACTCAAGTCACCAGATGCAGAGCTCTAAATTGAGCACTAACAGCATATTAATGATATCTCAACCCATAGTTATTTAGAACATGGAAAAAGAGATGCTTTTACTATTTAAGAACAGAGAGCAGGGACTCCATAGTGCTAATCAACCAGGTGCTAGTTTCATTCTCACAAGCAGACGTCTTTCTCTGGGTGTCTGCAGGGAGCTTTGGCACAGAGGATTATCCCAGGGGTCTTGGCCAGGAAGCTGGCTATTAACAGCTCTTGCCTTTGGGTTGCCTACCTACCTCTTCTGCATCCTGGGTCTGCAATTTGTAGATGAGCTGTCTGTTGCAATCAGGCATGTAATCCTGGCAATATTGGGCAGCAGCTGCTGGGTCTGGCACAAGCAGTAATTGTTGGAGATCACCCTGAAGAGGAAGAAGCACAGTACAGCCATTCAGAATCTTTCATGAACATATGATATGCTTATGCATTTTCAACCCAAGACCTCATTGTGTAGAAAATGTCCTGTATATTTTACACTCTTAAGAACAACTCTAACAAAGTGAGATTGCAGCACGTTCATCTAAAGAAAAATTACGTATTTTTGTTATTGACTCTTACAGAATATTAACTCAGATTGTCATTACCCAGAGCTTACCAGTTAGCCTTCCTCTACCAATCTAATGGGCTGTGAGAATAACCCTGGGAGATAGAATGAGGAGCCACAGCCAGGGCAATGGCCAGACAAGAGATACCTCAACCCACAGAAAGAATGGGGTGGAGAAATCATCTCAGAAGGGACCTTCCCTAATCCTCTGGGAAGTAAAGTCGGGGGGGGGGGGAGAAGTGCTTTCAGATTTACAAGATTATAGTAGCATGCTTCTTGTAATCTTGTAAGTCTGTCAAGTATTAGTACTCATGGTTTGATTTCCTTTCTGGACTACCTCAAAGGATTGACACTAATCGTGCAAGGCTCAAAACGCTTTTCCCCTCCTTTGCCTTTAATTTCCAGAGAACTAATAAGGGTTCCTTCTGTTATACTTTCTCCAACTGTATTTCTGATGAAGGGTGAGATAGTTCTCATCTGACCATTGCCCTGGCTGCGGTACTTCCTCCTGTTTCCCAAGGTTATTACAACCACTTGCTTAAAACTGGATATACCTCATTGCTGTGGTTCAGTTTGGCCCTGCCTGGTACTCAGTTGCTTCAGTTTTAATTTGCCTCATCAATATCCAAATCAATTTAACCATGGCCCTGGATGTACCTAACTCTCTTTCCACTGTGTGCAGATCTCATCTCACTGCTTACTTGATTCAATACGAGTGGAACAAAGCAGCTGATCTGTCAGTCACTCTGAATTTTGTGGTCTTTTAACCTTGCTCAAGAAAGCCAAACACAAATACCTCCTGCCAATTATGAAGTTTGCAAATAATTCTGTGCAATTTGAAAATGTGGATATTTAACCACATTTAATATGACAAACTCAATCGTTTCTGTCCTCTCCCTCTCTTTGTGGTTTGGAATCAGAATGCCAACAATAGCTATATTATTTTTTTATGACTGCTTGTGTATACAAGCACACTCTCTTATGCAGCTGAACATGCCCCAGCTCCTCTTGCTCAGCCAGTGTGACCCTAGCAGTCCTGATGCACAGGGAACATTTGCTCCCAATTAATCATCTCCCAAAATATGGCCAGTGGGCCAACTTCCAGAAGAGCTCACAAAATCTCTGTTCCCACCTGCTCACAATTAATCTGCTCCCAGCATTCTTGAGGAGGTGGAAAGGAAGAGAAATTAAGAAGCAAGATGGAGGGCGGGCTACAGTGAGTCAGAGTCCGAGGCATGAGGTCAGGCAGGGACAGAGAGGACTACATCAAGGCAAAGGAAGCCCTGTGGTTAAAAAAGGAAGTCACGGGGGAAGGAGCAAAAGCAGACGGAACTGGGGAAATGTCAACATTCCCACAGTTCAAAAATAAACAGAGAGAGGCATATATGCACATAAATGAGCCCAAACAACTGCAAATTCCAACTATATACACATGCAAGAAAGCCAAACTCTGAAGAACCCAGTTGATATACAGATGACAACAGCACATGGTAACCAGGCATACAACATGGTCCAGAGCGTGCCTTTATTCTTTTAAACATTACAATGCACTCATGGCTAGATTAGTTATGTTGGTTCCTGAGGACATTAAGCATTCACACACTCCTTGCATAGAAGAAGTGGTTGGGCTGCAACTGCAGAGGTCCCTGGTGGAAGAAGAATCCGTTTCAGTCTGGTTTCAACCCTAAATTCAACATGCACATGACAATGATGGTCTTTGACAGTGATCCCTGGCAGAACCAGGATAGGGATATTGCATCCTTCGTAATCCTGCTTGATCTCTTAGCCGCTTCCAATGTTACCATTCATTATTTCTTCTGAATCACATTCAACATTTGGAAGTGAACAACAATCTGTGTCCCATTCTTGTTGTTATGTTTCTTAATTTTCATTATTAGAACTTTTAAATCTTTTGCATTTTCAGTTGTTAGACTAGTGCCATCAGGATGGTGTGGGTTTTTGGTATTTCTTCCTCCAGTTTTAAAACCACAGTCATTATTTTCCAATCCAGCTTCCATCGACATATTCAGCATATCAGTTGAATAAATATCAGGAGAGTATGCAGTCTTGTTACACTCTTTTGCCAGCCTGAAGCCCGTATGTTTTGCCATGTTCCATCCACACTGTGACTTCCAGGGTCGTATATTTGCATAACAGCAATGAGATATTCTGGGATTCCTGTTTTCCTAGGCACATATGGTCTGTCCAGGTGGTTTTCTTGATAAAATACAGGAGTGCTTTACTATTACTTTCACCCATTTATTCTGAAATGATGCCTTAGAAATTGTCACTAATGTAATCATCTCTATAACATCTTCCTATATTGTTGTTGCCCAATGTAGGCGCCCACTTGCTTTAGCTGGGCAGCTGGGATGGCCTTTATGCCTTGAGTGGCTCTAATTGGAATATATATACCCCTGGCAAGGACTGGAGTTCTTTGTTCCTCCTTTCCAGAAACACACTTCCTCCCACCTGTGATGAGGCAACAACACAGGACCCAAGGGAGGGAAGAGTGGATGTGAATCCATAAATATGCAACGAACATACTGAAGAGTTTCAAAGGACTGGATCTATGTGTCTATTGACTATTTAAAGAAATGTCCCTTCCCACATTTACGTTTACATTTTACCGCATGCCACAGTGAACACGACTGCTGCATACACAGAGATTTCACAGAACTGGAAGAATGGAAGAGAGCGTCACAAGGCCCTTTCACCTAATTATAGCAATGATAATTTATAAAACTCTTCAGTTCTTCCTGCAAGAACTGCTTCATCTTGAATCCCACATCTATTAGTTTTATCTTGAATCCCATACCCACTGGTTCCCAATTCTTTTGAATACATGGGTTTTTTTTTTGCTGGAAGTAGAAGAGAAGATTACAAGATGGAAAAGCTCTATGGAAAAAGGCATCTAGCCCAGCTTGGGAACATTCCTCTGGATTCCACTCCACCTGTCCCCCCGCTCCACTGCAGAGATCCCTGCCACCATCTTCATTACAAAAGGGAATAGCAACCACCCACTGCTAAGCTGACATTTCTAGGCATTCCCTCAGTCTCTGCCCAAATTACCAGAGGCAGATGGCCCTAAGCCAAGGTTTTCCAACCATTACAACAAGGAATGCTTGTTCTTGGCCACCCCCAAGCCAACAACAGCCTAGACGCCTTCAAAAATCTTGTGCCCTCTGACATTTTATGCCTGGAGAAAGAAGACATTGTGGGAGGAGAGGGGGGGGGCGGGCGTAATAAGGCTTTTCTCTGCTTCCAGGGCTACTGAAACTAATGATGTCCTTTGTAGATGAGAAATCCCTAAGTTTTCTTCCTGAAAAGTCTGATCCCACTTAATGGAAGGGTATGCCTATTCTGGAATGCTAGTGGCATACAGAATCCTCTCTGTCTTTTTCTTCTTCTATCCTTACTTTGGTTTCTGTTTCTTGACTCTCGTTCATTAGCGATATTGTCTGTTGAGTTCTTTGTTCTGTAGGCTTCCTATCTTTTATGGGTTTGGTTTTTTTTCTAATTACCACCCAGCCTTTAATCCAAACTGTCAAGATTCCCCTCCTTCACAGATACTTAACTGAAAGCCTTGCAACAGTCTCATTCTTTGGGGAGCTGAAGATGATTTCAACTATTATCTATAGTGTTTGCTATCGATGAGCCCATTTTCTTGCCACAAAAGAAAAAAAAATGAATGGCTCCCAAATCTCAGCGCTATTTTGGAAGGCCCCTTCCCCAAAATTCCCATGGCTGTTGATCATGGATTATTTTGATAAAAAAGGCCTCCACATAGATCAGCCGGTATAAGCATACAAAGTCAGACTCTGCTGAGCATTCCCAACCAGGCAGGCAGCAAGTGCTGAAGAGGGAAGGAAGCAGTGGGAAGATGGCACCGTACGCAGATCGCTGGTTTCCATGCTTGGAAATTCAATTTGGTTTTCCCCCATGGCAGCAGAGCAGAGATAGAGCAGGAAAGATCATCTGTATTCCGTGAGACTTTGTAGCTCTACAAAATATATGCTGGTGCAATTTGTCAATCCCAGACCCCTAGCAGCCTCCTGTAACCTTGCCAGGCACAGTGAAAGAGATGGCACAACTGGCATGGAGGGAAAAAGAGCTAGAACTGGGAGATGCTAAACTGGTTGCGTGAAAAGGTGAGGTGGGGGAGAATTTGTACTCTAACATCATTAGAATCAGCAAGGAGACATGTGTAAGTTACTTTCAGCAGTGTAACTGACTGATATTTTTTTTGGAGTGGGAAAAATGATTTGAGATTTGGGAATATTTTTTCCTACCTCAAAAATGTCTTCATCTGGTCGACGTGCCCCAAGCAAGGTGACCCCATCAATACTGACAACTGGCTGCTTGCTTCGCTTCAGGGGTAACGTTATAGCATCTTCACAGTCAATGCTCAAAGATACACTTTCACCTTTCACACTCAGAGCAATGCGGTGCCATCTGGTAAAAGACAGTAGAGTTAAGCAACTTAGTGGGACAAGGCAGCATTAGCTAGGGAACTTCAGAGATAGATCCAGATAAGTTTATTATTATGCAATCATTCTGCCTTATTCACACACAAAAAAATTGTATCTTCCAGTTGTAACACTCCCAAGAACTCTCACTTTCTTAATTCATTCATTCATTTATTCATTCATTCATTCATTCATTCATTCATTTGTATTATGGGGGAGAATAACTGCAGAATGCCTTTCTATTAATAGTGTAATAAACCTTCCATTTGGAAGCATCACAGATAAATCTTCCCTTCAGCTGGCAGCTCAGTGAGTTTTGCTAACATGCTAAACTGCCAAATATGTTTTACAGGTTCCATCTTTTCCTTTATGTGAACCACTGGATTTCATGAAAAGCCAAGGATTAGCACTGTGGTGCTTTGGGACAATATAGAATACATGAACCCACCTCCAAATTAACAGCTTTTAAAAAATGTCTGAAATCTCATGACCAAAAATCACAAGATTTTACTCTTCCCAGTAGAACTTGACAGTTTTAGATAATGTTTGCCTATAATATTTTTTCTATAAACTATGAGGTCAACTATAGATCTGGTCGCTAAGAAAAAAAGATAATAACTGTAGAGGAAGACGCCAGTCGTTAAACTTTTCTGAAACTTTTAGTAGGTTTTCATTAATGTATTGTCACAATTACTCCATGTTTGGGCTGAGAGTTGGATGAGGGAAAAGAACTAAGGTTACCCAATATAATTCATGCCTGAGGGGGAGGATTTGAAAACAGCTCTGACGTAAATCAAACTCAGTATTCTATGCCAACTTTCCCCTACCTCTCGTCTCCAGCTGTGTAAGGCTACAATCCTCATGCTGACTGAGGAATAAGGAAATTGTGCTTAACATATCTAGAAGGTGTCAGAACAAGAGAGCTGTTCTGAGCATTATATTACAGGCAACGAAAAAAAATATAAGAAAAAGTAACAGTAGTATTGGATTTTCTTGTAGTGCTTTGATCATCAAGATAATATATTTAATAGTGACATCAGTTCGATAAACATTGATGCATGTAAGAAGGGAGAAATTATGCTTTGGTCACACAATTTTAGTTCTATTAAACGATCTAAGACAGAGGTGTCAAACTCAAGGCCTGGGGGCCAGATCCGGCCCACAGGGTGCTTAGATCTGGCCCATGGGTCCACCATGGAAGCAGCAAAGGATCGGTCCGTGGTGCCTCTGCCAGTGAAAACAGAGCTCGGGAGGGCCACGGGCGACCCTCGCAAGCTCCATTTTAGCTGGCAGAGGGTTGCAGGAGGCTGCTGCAGCCAAATATGGACCCCGCAAGGACTGCAGGCAGACCTCCTGAGCTCCATTTTCACTGACAGAGGGTTTCAGGTGGCCATCCCAGCCAAAAACGGAGCTCGGGAGCCCATTTTCATGGACAGAGTGCTCAGGCTACCACAGGCGCCCCCGACATGAGTGACGTCGAGCTGGCCATGCCCACCCTGGCCATGCCCACTCTGGCTCCCCGAGATCAAACACAACCCTGATGTGGCCCTCAATGAAATTGAGTTTGACACCCCTGATCTAAGACATTATAGACTTAACTTTGTTTAGTAATTGATCTTTCTTAACTACCAAAGAAGCTGTACTTTACGGCAGTAGCTTTTGCAAACCACAATTGTTGAGATTTTGGCATCTTTAATCCTGGGATTTAAATCCAAAGTGTTGATGTATGTGAGTGTGTGTGTAAGTATTACCTCTCTCAATCTATCACAACAAAGAACCTGTAATGTATCCCTTTAAAGACCACTGCAAAAGTAATCCTATTAAAAAAAAATCATACTCAAACTAAGTAATATTTCAGTCATGTCCACATTTATGTGATAAGATAACCATTTCTAAATAGCTTCCTTCTATTTTTTTTTTCTACCCCAATATCCCAACTTACTTGCCATCAGCCAAGTTGACTCTGTGAAAATGAGGATAATCTTCAGGCGCTGGGAAACCCAGCTGGTCTTCATAGAGAAAGACGGGGGAACGTCCAATCTCTACACCAAGCTGCTGTATGCCACGTTCATCATACAGGGAAAACAAAAAGGATTGGCTGCCTTTGAGTGCTCTCATTGTGGCTAATATTGAAAAGTCCACTGGGAAGTGGCCATCTGCAAGAGGAGGAGATAATGCATCCTGAGAAATCAACAGAACCAGGAACCAAACAAGCGTTTTAACCCATCCCCAAATGCTCTGCCCTTTCACCAAATTGAGGGCTCTACACATTTCCTAGTAGTCCTGATTCCCTGAAGGATTTAGTGCAGAATAACTGCAGAATTCAGACAAGATTCCCATTTAATTTCAAGCCGGTCCTAGTTTCCCACATGGCCACATACAATGCATGCATTTGTACTCAGCTTTTCGCAATTTTAGGAAGCAAGTTTTGGAACACATCTGTCTTCTGCACTTTGAGAAATCATTCTGAACACGTGCAAATGATGAGGCCCTCAGATACATATGTAAACCGGTTTTGGGGTTCGGTTAACTATACAGATCCACATAAGATAGATTTCTTTACATTACCAGGAAAGAGCTGCCTGGTGGGGGTGATGAAATGGGTCTGATTCTCAAGGCGGAAGGCCAGGTCAGTTTCCTCCGATCCATTCCTCTGAGTGCAGATCCCAGCAGCGATGGTGACCCCATTCTTGCCCTCCCGCACACCAAATGCCTGGAGCACATCCACAAGGCCATCTGGAAGAGAAGCGCAGGACACGGTCCATCCCAGCCTCACAGCAAAGAAAAATAAGGACGCCTCATGCTTTCCAGCTCGCTACTCTTCCCTTCTTGCGAAGCCTGTTTTCCCCGAGGCAACAAGATGTGCTTAGAAAATAATGGGAAACATGTCTCAAAATCCCTATCAACTGTAATAGAACTAGTATCTCATCACTGTTAAGATACAGTTGAACACAAATTGTCTGGGCAAAAAAGACGCACTAAAAGGAAAATCACAAGAGGTGCCTAGAAAGATTATTTATATAAGGCAAAACTATTTTGCTGTTATACATAACGTTTTTGGATGCTTTTCCCTGTTTCCCCAAGCAGGTATATTCAGTGCAGTCTTTTCAAGGCAGAAGATAGTAGTCAAGCATATCCTGAAATAATGTACATTTATTTGCTGAATACAAAATCTTTGAAATATTTTTTTATTTATTTGCTCAAGTGGAGACATTCAAGGGGAGTCCATTCAAGAATATAGGAAGGTAGAATCTGTAGCAACTCTACATCAACACCTTGACTGGAATTGGAAATTTCATTCAAAATAAATATTCATTACAATTATAAATTGTAAAACCCTATCAATAGCCAGATCTGTTGGAAAAGATTAATGAGGCAGTCATTTACTTGCTTTGAAGAACAAAGGAATCATAGCCTCACCTGAATTCTTTCAAAATCCTTCCAACCCAAAGACAGGTTGGTGTCTTGTATTGGCTCAGCTCAGGGCATATAAGTTTGCCAGATAAAGGGGAAAGTGTTTCTGGTACCTAAACAATGCCACATACCCCTAGTTTCCAAGAAATGGAAACTGAATTAAGCCCCTTAAAACTCAAGTTGTCACCTTCACTAAATTTTATTTCATGACAAATAATCACACTCTGTACGAACACCTTAAAATATACATTGAACAGATGGGGGAAAAGATCAACACATCTCCTTCCTGTCTTTCCAGCACAAAAGTTTTTAAAGACGTGCTAAGCTCTTGAATGAGTCTATATATAATAATCTGCAAAACCCAGGTATATTTGATACTTGAAAAAATGCAAATCCCAGATATTTTTGAAACTCAAACAATTAATTTTCTCATTAGAGGGATAACACTATCCAGCTCTACGTGGTCACTGGCCACTAAATAATTCAAATGTGCAGCCCAACTACAAAAATTGGCCCTTGCCTTGGGAACACGAGATTCCCATCCTTGGCAAGACTAGGATGATATATAGCAGCTTGTATTCTGGCTTGATCCCATGAATGGTAGCATATCTTCTCATGTCTAGTGAAGTCAAAACCACCCTAGGCATCATTATCTTATTTTGCCAAGTTAATTATTTCAAGCTTTGGCTGTGACCCCAATCTTAGGCATCCCCAGCACTGACTGAAGTGTGGAATATAAAACAGCACATTGCTAGTCTAAGCACCTTCCCAACCAGCATTCTGGGCTCTGGCCCATCCCCCTTCATCCCATCCCACTCCCTTTTTGCCTAATCCATATGGCTGCCCCATTGCAGATGTAGAATGAAAGGAATGTTAAGTAAAACACAGTTAAATAAGACTTCCCTAATACTACTGGCAAACCGGTCTCAAACTCTCTGGCTGTATGCCTTCTTTTCTAGGTGTCCAATGAAGCACACTTAATTGAATAGCAAACATCTTCTAGGAGTGCAGATTTCAGGCACACATGCTAATAGTTAGGAATCTGTCAACGAATAGGCTGGTTACTGAAAACATCCCATTCTATATATTAAGTATTACTAACAGACTGTGGCCAGAAAGTTTAATGCCTATTAATGCCTATACAGCATGGATAGAGAATCTTTAAGAGCTGATGGCAACATTTGTAATTCTGAGATAATGTTCTGGGCACGCTCATTAAAAATTAGCAACTGAGGATTTGATCATTCATTAAGTGGTTGCCAGAGGTATTTGACCAATTAATGATATCCATTTACTAGGAGACAGACCTGTGAGGTTGCTCTCCATCTTCTCATTTAACATTCCAAAAATCCCTTTCATTGCTGCCACTATTGCACCCCCTCCTTCTTCCTGAATCACTAAACTTCAGCCACCCACCATTTTTTTTATTTCTATGAATCCCAGTAGTGCTGAAGGCTGGTGTTTGGTTTGATGCTTGATAGCTTCCCATTTTTAAAAAAAAATTAAAGAACCTAAAAAATAAAAGTCAGATAGGCCACAGAGCTTATTGGGCACCAAGAGTGTGATTTGCAGGCACATTCTTGCCATAGGCATCATGTTGTCCATCCTGGTACATTCATATCTCAGACTATTTGTTCATTTGTATCTGTATGTATAGGTGCGTACATGTTTACAAAAAGATTCTTCCACATCTTTCTTATATATTCCCCCATTAATAAATCCCAAGAAAAATTATCTAGCGACAAGTAAAGCTCATTGTTTACCAGTTGCTTCTTGCTTCTTTCTCTCTCAAAATATAATAAAAGCCAAGAATGTTCTTGGTCACTGTCCGACTGGCTGCAAAATCCTTTCCTTTCTGAGATGATGGATGACATTTTGTCAACAAACAAGGACTCTCCATCAAAAGTATTTTCCTTCCCCTATGTGACAGAATACTTCAGCAAACTTGGGGCCTTAAATCCATTGCCATCTTCCAGGTGCAAAACATTTTGAATGATCAGCCTCACACTGAGTTGCTTGTGCAGAATTTAAAATCAGCTCCACCGTCTAATGAAGAGTGAAGGGACTTTATGCTTCAGGTGGGAAAAAAAATGAAACTTTGATTTTTGGTTTTGCTGATTAGATAGGTTTGTTGCTATAGAAATGGCTAGTATATATTATCATATAAAAATAAAACATTGAGGTTTTATGTTACTACCCTATTCCACTGCACCAAAAGAAGTTGGAAGTCAATGCTTTTCTTTTTCCCCTTTATCCTACACTTTTCTCTTTTCCCCTTTTCCTCCCTTAATTCCCCATTATCTTAATTTTTATTATATATTTTGATAAACTAATAAAAATATTTGAATCCTGAAATTAGAATGTGAGCCGAGTTCCTACCTTCACCACAAAACCAACTGGGGGACCCAGTCGGTCACTCTTGGCCCTAGCAAGGAGGCAAACCACTTCTTAAATCTTTCCAAGAAAAACTACAGGGACCTATCCAGGAAGTCACCAGGAATTATACAGTACTGACTCAAAGGCGCATGTGCACATACACACACACAAAAAAGTGTATGTAGCAAAAAGTGTATATAGCATTTTTCTTCAGTCTAGCATCCTTCAACAACAGCAATAGCACTTAGACTTATTTACTGCTCCATCATGCTTTATAGTACTCTCTGGGCAGTTTATAAAGGTCAGCCTATTGCCCCCAACAATCTGGGTCCTCACTTTTCTGAAGGATGGACGGCTGAGTCAACTTCCAGCTGGTCAGGATCAAACTCCAGCTTGTGGGGCATAGTTAGCCTGCAATAATGCATTCTAACCATTGTGCTATCAGGGCTCCTTCTCTTATGGCACATCTGCAAAGTATTGGCTCTTAGCTTCAACAAAGTAAAAGGTAACACTTTAGGAAACAAAAATTTAAGGAACACCACCGGTATTTAAAATAGGATGTCTGAAAACATAATAAAGCACTTCCACTCTTTCGTGCATATATATGCAGCTGCATTTTTAAAGAGAGCCACTGGTACCAAATCTGTTTTTAAAAGTTGCCATATTCACTCATTGGGTGATAGAACTTATATATGTTTTATGTACACAAAACTTTTTATGTTTTAACTGTATATGTAACAGTTACATAAACAGAGTTACCCTATGAAAAGATGGGTGGCAAACAAACAAACAAACAAACAAACAAATAAATAAATAAATAAATGTTGGAGCTGTTTCTTAAGTGATTGACCTCTAGCTGTAGCCTGCACTCAGAACTTAACTGGAACAGATCAGAAGATATCCCATACTCATGCCGGCCACCCTTGAGAATACTGGGAAAGAAGCTGCAGCAAGTTATTCCCCTCCGTGTCTGGCAACAAACTGCAACATGTCCTGACTCATGGTAGAAGGTTGGGGGTGGGAGTGGGAGTGAAGAAAGTGTTTTATTATTTGCAAGGAATGGAAAAAGAAGGAAGGGGGTAAAGTCATACTGGCCGTCTAGCAGACCACAGTATGTAGCTGTCATCCAATCTTTTCCATTAAATTCTTTCTGGTCCCAACAGAGAGATGGGAATATAGAATTACTGTCCTCAGAAAAGTTCCATCTCCTTCCCATCTCTCATGCTCTTTTGACCTAGTTCTACAATCTATTTCCAGCTAAAGACAGTCCCACTGGACCCATTATCTCATTCCCCAACCTCATGCCTCGGTCCAAGCATAGCATTCAATGGCATTTTCACATTACCTTCTTCGTGCTCTTCATTCAAATGCTGAAATGGCAGCTGGGCATGGCACATAGAAGGGGCTCTCCTCTATGTGCCATGTTACTGGTTACCTGTTATCATTGTTGGAATATTTAGAGCAAATACTCTCTTTAGAAAGCAGGAAAAACAAGCCAGGAAGGTATCACTGAATGGTTATCATCAATGCAGGGCACAATTTAAAATACTGCCACTGTTAAGCATGCAAAATCAATACAAAATCCCATTCAACATGATAAGGAGCACTGGATTTGCACATGAAATAGGGTGGGCTAGTATAAGAGACTACGTGTGTTGTTCTGTTCTTCATATAACTGCACTTCAGATTGCATACGGAGAGTATCATTTTGAATTCTTTACCATACGCTTTCTAGTCACTCCTCACAGAGAAGAGATCGGGAAAGCTTCTGGTTCAGATTTCTTCCTCCCAAATGGGATTTCCTTTCTACATCAATGGTGTACATGCCTACAGTAAGTAGCCTAAGCTTACTGAGAGGTCAATGGCCAGCATTGCAACTCTGAACTCCTAGACGAAGGCATCTTCCTTGCTTTTAGGAAGAGAATATTTTATTCCACAGGGAACGCTTTTATTTATTGAAAGAATAAATGATTGCAACTCTAGCATGGAGGCCATCTATGCAAAAATAAAGTGGATGGTTAAATTATTTTATGCAGGCTTTTATTCCAAAACAATTTATTTCTTGCTTCCATCCCATCATTCTTACCAAATATTTACATGCCAATAAAAGTGACGGCTGCATCTTGCCCTGTTTATGAATGGTCATTCATCTGCTGTAATTTAGAAAATGTGAACGTTTTAGGTATTTCCTGTGAAGTGCTGATTGTTCATAATTGATGAATGTTTCCTGCATACAGTAGAATAAATATAAGCACCCATTTTTCACATAGCAAATCATAAAGTGGCCTAACAGAAAATTGCTAATAAAGAAGAAAAAGAGAATATGATTGCAAAATATACTTCTGTTGAAAAAATAAGTGAAGGGCTAAATTGTGATGGACCTAATATTGCATGGGATTAAAGTTCTGTTTTTCTCAGCCATCTGAGGAAGGCTAAATCAAGAAAGAGACAATGGAGGAATTCCAGTAACACTACTTGATTGTTCCGGTCCTTAGTAAGAGAATCTTAAAAGCCTGTCCAAGTTTGTCTCATAGTAAACAAATTCAAGGCGGAGTTATTTTAAGTTTCTTTCTCATGCTTGCTTCAATCTCTGCTCTGTGGAATTGCCTCTCTAAATTCCTTCTTGTTTCATCCTTTCTTCTGTAAAGGAGTTCCATTTAGTGGCATAGTATTTTTGGAAATATTCTGCTCTACTTTAATCCAGAATGTGGAATTAAATCCTCTGTGCTCTAAGATGATGGCTAGAGAGGAAGCTTTGTCAGCTAGAAAAGCAGAGGATTGACAAATATGATAGAGCAAACCACAGCTGTTCAGTCCAGCCAGATAATGCAATTGGCTGAGTTCCTGTTGATCTTTGCCATGACTTTTATTAAGGGGATAATGGACAGAAAGATACTGACTCTTCGAAAAAAGGAAGATATTGTTGGGAGATTTGAAGTTTAGGTGACCCCGTTACAAACAATTAAGTCTTGCCTTTGTCCCATGATGCAAACAGATTGGACTTGGGATTGCTTAAATGGGAGTTGAAGATTGTCATCCTCAACTGTAATGGAGAGAATAACCTTGGGAAACAGAAGGAAAAGGCACAGCCAAGGCAAAGATCACACAAGAGATAAATCTGCCCACAGAAGTGGAGGGGAGCAAAGGAATGGGAAGGAGAGAAAACTGTCTCGGAAGGGACTCTCCTTAGTTCATGGAAAAGGAGAAATGGTTTCAGACTTGCAAGATTCTGTTACGGTAATCTTACAATAAACATAATATTTGTACTTGTGGTTTTGGTATTTTGACTCAGCTACCTCAAAGGGCTTATTATTTCTATTCGTGGAGGGCTTTTCTAATATGGCTTTCCAGAATGAGGGTATTGTCACTTCCTGGAAAAGGGATTGCCAGGATGAAGAGAGACATATTAATGCCATTTTTGCAATAGGACTGTGATGCATAAAAATAGCTACCTGGTTATTTATTAGACGATGATGGAATTGCTCAGTGTAACTTGGACAGTTTTTTCATAGACATCATCTCAGAAGGTTTTTGATGCCTTTCAGCTGAAGCACTCATAGCTGGATCAACCCCTCAAGATGCAGAAAGCTCAGAAACAAGTCTTCTGAACATGATTTCATTTGGGAGGCTACATGTCTGGGGAGATTCTTTCAAATCAACTACCAATACATAGGTTATTTGATGCAGGAATTTAGCTCTGGCCTTGAGATGGTTGTTCAGCCTTGGTATAGTTGAAAATATGAGAAAGAAAAGAGACTCTAAATAGTCCTGCCTTGGATCTTGTTGCTTTTAAAACTGAGCAGTGAAGATTAAGAACAGACATTCAAGATTCTGTTAATATATCCTACAATTAGGTAGCATTCATGAAATCTTTATGGTTACTGTTTCTTGACCTGGTCTAGTGTGAGGGGTGGACAAGGGTAAATAAAGAGAAAGGGCTGGCTTGTATTTGTACCTGAAAAGTATCCTGGAGATACCATACCTGCAGCTGCTCCAACAATGCTGACACTTGAAAAACAAGGCCCTTCAAGCCATAATGCCAAAGGCTAAAGCCCTGTGACCTGAAAGCTCTGAATTCTATGGAGTTCTGAAAAAGAGCGAACGATTATCAAAGTTACATTAAATTTATGCTAAAATTGTGGGAATGGCAAATGGAAAGATTTGGTGAGAGCCCTGCCTGGTCATAGAATACGTACTGACAGGGAAACCTCCTGCCAAACAATTATGGAAACTCTAGAAAACTCTGAGATTCCAAGCTCTACATGATAGCATGATTCACAGAGGCAGCAATAGAAAAACATGTATTTGCTGAACCATGATAAACTTTACCAAGAAGCTTTAAGTGAAGTTCCATGAGCACTGGAGATACAGACCCTGAACGAAAGACTTTAAATATTTGTGCACTGTAGAAAGAGGTGTGTGCTTCTCTAATGGAGCCTATTACTCTCCTTAATGAAAAACCAGGAAGAACATTAGTTAATAAAATTCATGGCCTTCATTGTGAAAACACTAATACTCAGAATATGGGAAATAAATAAGCTGAGCTTAAACTCTTTATTGATCAGAGATAAATCTGAAAATACCTTGAAAACAGTATAGTAATTACCAGAATTTGTGTGGATTTGTTAAGAACAGGTCTTGCCAGATTAAATTCATTATTTTATTGAAAACTCCATTAAGACAATATATATATTTATTTCAGCGAACATTTGATGAAGTATCCCATGACTTCTTGATCTGTAAGTTACCTAACTGTTGTGCCCTTGAGCCCATCGTACTACTACTACTACCGGTACTACTACTACTATCCTACAAACTTTATTCAGAGCACTCAACAATTTTCACATCTAGTTAAAATGAAGTATCGTACAAGATAGCAATGGCACTTAGATTTATATACCACTTCACAGTGCTTTACAGCCCTCTCTAAGCAGTTTACAGAGTCAGCATATTGCCCCCAACAATCTACACTGCCACTACCACTTATTTTCCATATATGTTCTGTGCAGTTATCTGATCCATTATCCAAATTCATGCTAAAATAACTCTTGTCCCATGAACAAGATTTACGTGGGATTTTTGTGTTCAATTCTCAGAGACTGTCTTGACATGTCCCTGCAGTTTTCTTGGCAAGGTTTTTCAGATGGGGTTTGCCATTGCCCACTTCCTCAGTTTCATCCTGAGAGAAACTGCCTAGGTAACCCATCTGGCTTCATGGCCAAGACTGGACTAGAACACACAGTCTCCCATTTTCTAGCCTGGTGTCTTAACTACCACATCAAACTGGCTCTCTAAACTGGAATACATCTCTCTAAATGGCTTCCAGATAAAACAGGGACAGACCAAGTAGAACATTCAGTTGACCATAGAAAATCAGGGTGGACGGGACCTTGGAAGTATTCTAGTTCAAACCCTGCTGGAACAGGAGATCCTATACCATTTCAGAGAAATGGTTGTCCAGTCTCTTCTTGAAAACTTCCAGCCATGGAGCACCTCTGGAAGTAAGTTCTTCCACTGATTCATTGTTCTCACAGTCAAGAAAATTGTCCTTAACTCTAGGCTGGATCTCTCTTCACCAATCACATTTCGCCCATTATTTCCTGAACCACTCTTCTCTGTAACAGCCCCATAAATATTGGAAGACTGCTATCCTGTCACTCCTAGTCCTTCTCTTCATTAGACTAGACATACCTAGTTCCCACAACCATTCATCAGAGGGTTTAGCCTCCAGACCCCTCTCTTCTTTGCTGTTGTTCTCCTCAACATATATTCTATATCATGGTAACCAGAAGTGGACATAATATTCCAAGTGTGGCCTTACCAGTTTTATTTAAGTAGACAATGAACTAATCAGAAATTGTGTACGAGGTGCTAAAAATGTCTACCACAGATATAGTTAACTCCTTTAAGTTCAATTGACTATTGATCTTGCCTGGAAGACAAATCAGCTCCATATGAGGTTCAGCCAGAGAACAAAATATCAGAGTGATCATCAATTAGGGTTAAACACAATCTTAAATTACATTTGCTCCAAAAAAATACCATTAGCCAAAGAAATACTGTTTTTTAACACCCTTTTTTATTTTTTTGGCCAGGGATTATTCCCATGGCTTCCCTAAAAAACAGTAACACTATCTCTGCAAATATTGAGAAATATCTACAGAATGGCAAACAACAATGTAAAAAGCTCTATTTTCTTATATTATCCACAAACCTGAGAATGATGTGACTGTTTACAGTTCTGTGTTCAGGAATAGAAACATCACCGTATCAATTTATAGGAAAACTTTAAAACTAATAAATGCTAGTCCTCAGTCTAGCAGTCACTACTGAATTCTGTCCTTTCATTATGTGCTGGGGTGAGAAGAAAAGAAATGAAAGCAATATAAACAATATGTAGATCATAAAAAAAATCTTAATCTCAAAAATGGGAATGAATTCAAAATGGTTTTCTTCCAAAAAGACAAATTAAAGATAATATGAGGATAATTCTAAATACGTTGGAATATTATGAGGAACATCCAGAGAAACAAATGGCGTTGGTCTTCCTTGATGCTCAGAAGGCCTTTGATAATGTG